>UCOM01000147.1:0-123172 GCA_900474385.1 Ormyrus pomaceus
GGGGGGGACCGAACGTGTGCTCGATAATCACTTAGGGGTTCACGGCGATTTCCATGCCTCGCTCTCTCCCTCGGGAAATGTATGGACGACGACGCTCTTCTCCGTCTCTCTAAGCACTGTCTGTCTGTCTCGCTCTCTCTCCTCCTTCTCCTCCTCCTCCACCACCGACGCCTTCGCGCGCCGCGCGATCGAGTTGTGTGCGCCCTGACGTCACTGGTCCGCCGCCGCGCACCGGACGCCCTCTCTCGCTTAAGCCCCGCGCACAATGCCGATGTACGTACGTTGCGAATTTTTTTTTCTTTTTTTTTGCAAAGCCGAGGACCGAGGAGGAAGATAACGATGTACCGAGAGCGCTCTCTGGTCCGCGCGGTTGCGTTGGGAAGGGGCGAGCCGCCGAACTTTTTATTTCACGTTCGATGCCGATTTAGAGAGTCGATCGAGACGTAGGGGATTTGGGATTTAGATTTTGGCTCATCTTCGAGAAGTTTTCTCGCGTTGAATTCTCGGATGAATTGGGATGGACGATCGTACGATGTGTAATCGATTGCAAGATACCTAGATCCTAATATGTATATTAGTTCTGTTACAATGTAGATTAATATAGTCATTTAATGATAAAACATCTTGAATAATTCGAATGCATATTTTAACCTTAAATTTGTTTAAATTTATATCTATAAATTTATAAACACTTTAAAATAGGCTAAAGAATTTTCCACTTCATACTGCTCGGTCCACACGTCTGACTAAACTTTGTACGCATCTACTAGGGAAAATCGGTTATCCTAGATCATATCGTAGATCATTTACGAAGCTAAATTTTAAAAAACCTCTCGCACATTCCAAATTTTTCACTTTTTATAATTGATCAAATTTTCTTACAGTAGTATGCGGAAAATTTGCATTCCCCACACGGATTTTAGTGCAGAAAACTCCTTTTTCCAGTACAGCGTATATTGAAATATTTTATTTTCTAAATTGATTAAAAAAATTTTTCGCAATAAAATTTCCATGAAATTCTACGTATTAATTAACAGTTTATTTGTTAATTATTGTTTACTTGATTTATTTATTAATATATTAAAGAATTATAATCTTTTTAATTCAAGATGATTATGCGTATTACTTTAATTAATATATTCTTTTTTATTTGAACTTGAATAGTGGTATTTATTATACAGAATATACTTTACATAAAACTAACAAGAGCCCAAACTTTTTTGATAGAACGTTATAAAAGATACAAAATCTTAAACAGATAAATACTATTTTTTACAATATCTATTTTAATTATTTTACTGAAAATATAAAATATATCGGTGTTATTCATATTTTTTACTTTTAAAGTGTACTTCATTGTTTCGGATACATTTAACATTTACAATATTTCTACATATAATCAAATCAAAGAAACTGCACGCTAAACACATTAATAATTCAAACTTCACCGCAGTCGAAAGCATACGTTTGCTGAATAATTGAAAAATGTCCTTCTCGAACTGGTTGAAGCATATATAGACACAAGAATTATTCCTTTAAGATTAAGATTCGGTGTAATGAATGCCTGAATCGTCACTTATCTTCCCGCAACTTTCTTTATCATTCTAACTGGCTCGAGGCGTCTAAGCGCCCGCCAGAAGGGGTTCTGCTCTCTCGGAGTTATGGATTTTAAGTGGGCTTTGGAAGAAGCTCCGCGGTGCTAAAAGTGAAACCTGTTACTCGCACTTTGACGGCACGGGGTTGTTGCTTTGTCCGTTCGGTAAAAATTGAAATTCGTACGCAAGTTTTCATTCCATTTTTTTTTTATTTTTTTATTTTTTTTTTTATTTTATAAGGAGAATGAATGCGAGTTAAATGAGAAGGATGCAGTAGGACGGTTTTGAAGTAAAAATTAGAGATGCAATGATTAATATTGAAATCTCAACTGTTATGTAAAAATAAAAATTATATGAAAATTTGAGAAGAACTGATTTTGTATTTTTTGTTTTAGCAAAATTTTTTAGAATTCTTTAATATATATATTAACTGTAGCCTGTCGTAAAAGTGAAAAGTATTAAATATTCAGATTAAAAGGAAAATTTTCGAAATTATAATGAAGTCTATACTTTTAGTTTTTTAAACTTTCTTTTACTACCTAATTTACTATTTAATTAATATTGGTGCATAAGAATGCATTTGCAAATGTTAAAATATGGTTGTACGTTTTTACGCCTTAAGAGTTTGTTTGAAGGACTAAGAAACCTATATCTGGCTGCACACAATCGTCAAAGGAAGGAAACAAACTCAAGCCTCCTTTATTCGCATATCATTTGTTTTTTTTTTAATTTGATGATAAAATATTGGTCTAAGAAAGTATAAAATAAGACGCAGCCAGAAAAACGGCTCTTATAGTAGCAACAAGTCTTAGAAACGAAGTAAACTGCATGTTGCTTTTAAAGAATTAACTGTGATTTTTTTCTGCCTAAGGTATGTTTTAAATTGAATTTTATTATTCATTATATAGTGTAATAAAATACTATTTAAATTTAAAAGTTTTGCAAAATGTTCGCAACTGACTTTATTTAATGTGCGCAAAATATTATGTATCTAGCTTGTATTCATATTTACAAACGTTTTATGTATATAAATATTTCCATTCGTTATGTAAATCGCATACAATTTCAGCAAATACTTACGAGAATTAAATTGTAAAATCAAATATAGTGTTGGAATGATTGTAAAAGATAATTTCCATGTGCATATGGTTACTTTTCAAACCTAAAAGAACATTTAGTGGTTTTATTTAATTTATAAATTTAAAAATATTCTACTGTAATGACAAAAATTTTACTAAATTTCAATTATTGAATTTTCAAATAGTATTAAACATTTTGATAACATAACATATAAAGATATTCACATAATATCCTTTGAATGTACTGTCATAGTATATAACATAATGCACTTTTATGATAAAAATTCAAATTTTTGAAATGTAATTTGTTCGTTTTTAGTTTTTAAAAAGTTTAATGCCACATAATAGCAAAATGCTTATTCTGTGCTTTCTTTCTTTTGTGAATTCTAGTAAGGTATTTTCTTTCATCCTGTACACGTTTAAGAAAAAACTGCAGACCTGTCTTTGATTTTCCTGAACATATTTTCTACTAACATCGAAATACTGTGCGCAGTATTTTATACGATACCGCGGTTAAATATTATATTAAAAAAAAAATCCACTAACTGGTTTATTGCAATATTCGTGGTTTTAGTAAAATTCAATTATTAAATCTACAGTCATGCCTTCATTGAATCGTAGTATATGAAAATTTCTTGCTTGTCAAGCATACAATGAACTTTGTTCGATAAAAAATGCGTTAGATAATATTTATCGATTTGAGTACAGTTCAATACCCAAATGCTCACAACACAATAAATTCAATTACTCCGATTCCCAAATTTCAAAATCTACATCACAAGTTAAGAACAACTCTCCGATTTCTTATCATTTTTACAAAAATAAAAATCATAATGCACAAAGTATTTACAATCGCTTCCAAAAGAAATCAACAAAAATCACGACTCATAGGCAGTTTTATTAGAAATTTCATTCAGATAAAATGTATGCACAAAATGGGTGAACTTTCGCCGGACGGTGGAATCATTAAAAATACTACACATGTCTCTTAACACTAATGTCTCTTTAGAGGCGCGTGTGCACGACGCACCACTACAAACGCGCGCACCTGCTCGCCGAGTATGTAAAAAGAATCACGTTTCATTTCTTTAAGGGTGTGAACATTTTTTTGGAGGTTAAACAGTTTCTTTCTAAGCCGAGACCGAAGAATCGTCCACGTCGTTTATTCGAGATTCATTAATTATTAATGTTCGGAATTTTATTTACTTTTAAGCAATCGCCGTTCGATGGAAGTAATGAATTATTCCATTTTACTTTTGTTGTATTTCAATAAGAATCAGAGATATAATAAGTAATCGATTGAACTTTTTATTTTCGTTATTTTTTAAATAAGAAGGAAAGAAAATAAAGGAAAGAATATTAAAATTCAGAAATTCAGATAAAATTGTAGTTTATTAAGAGTGCCAAAAAAATGAATTTTATACGAATTCAAAATCTTTCCTTGAAACTGAAATAATTGAATCTTTATCAAACTCGGTATTATATTCAATTTAGAAAAAATCTAAAAATTTACATTAACAAATTAAGTTGCGAATAAAATAAAAAATAAAATTTTTCAAAACTTTTATATTTCGTCAAAAGAAATAAAATATTCTGAAAGTTTTTTTATACACTAAATAAATTTGTTATATATTAAAATTCCTAATACTTTTAAATACATGGTTATTAATTTACTAATCGCGCTTATATAATAGTTAATAAATTAAATTTTATTCAATAGAAAATTATATTAATGTTCCCAAAAATTTATTCTATTAAGGAAAATTTTCAGTCCCGTTTGAAAACATTAAAAAAATCGTGAGTCATCCCCCAAAACTAAAGTAATGATTCACGTACCGATTTTACCTAATCGAGCGCAATTAGAAAAACTAAACCACTGACCAAATTCTTCCCACTTAATCATTGTAGACCTTAAAACAATTCAAGTTCTAAAATCCGCTGATTTAGTCGAAATCTCACGCCCAATTAATCAGGCAGGAAATACTCTCTGAAAACGGGAGCAGCCACAGAAGCGACGCGATCATTTCCCATGTAACAAAGGCGATTTCCCATTGAGCCGTTACACTTGTCGCGTGGTCGCGTCCACGTCGGCGCTGTGAAGTCAGCCTAACATTCCGCGGCATGGGCGTGTTTGTTTCTCTCTCTCCCACTCTCGCTTACTCACTCTCGCTTACTCAAACCCGCGCGTTAGCAGAGCGTTGCTTTCTTGGGCGTGTTGCCTCTCGAGTCTCGACAATGCGGACCCGCTGAGTTTAAGTTTTTCATTTGAAAAGGTGAAAAAGTTCAAAGGTTCAGAGGAGGACCCCGGAAGGAGAAGAGCGAAAATGGGCAAGACGCGGCTAATCGCGACTGCGCTCGTCGCCTGCTACCTGTTGGGCGTAGTCGGCGGACAGAATGACAAGAAGGACTACTACGAGACCTTCGGCGAGGATGTCCCGCTTGACTGGCGGGCGCGAGATCCCTTCGACGAGATCAGACACAAAATGGACAAAGTCAACCAGGATAATTGTCAGATCCAGCACCTGGACGATCTCTACCTGCCGCCCGACAGTGTTTCCCACCTACCCGACATCAAGGAGATCAATATCAATCCGATTTTCCCCAACAGGACTGCCCTTCTGCACCTGCACAACATGGCCCTCACCAGGAGTTTCTACTGGAGTTACATACTGCAGTCGAGGAACTACAAGCCTCCGATCAATGATACTTATGATCCTGGAATGATGTACTACTTCTTGTCGACTGTGGCTGATGTGTCTGCCAATCCATACATTAATGCTTCGGCTATTTACTTTGCACCAAATATGTCCTTCTCTTCATCGTACAGAGGCTTCTTCAATAAAACCATGCCGAGATTTGCACCTAGGACTTTTAGAGCTGATGACTTCAATGATCCTGTGCATTTAGAAAGAATTTCTACTAGAAATACTTTTACTATAGAGGATTTAGGTGCTTTTCCTGCCAGTCAACTAAGTAAAGATTATACTACAGATTACTACAGGATAAATGAATGGTAAGTAAAAATGCTGTTTTAAGTATTACGTTGATTTATACTTCATTCAATAAATCATAAATATATTTGCTTAATGTAACGGCAGCTTCAATGAATAAGCAGTTAAATTTTGATTTTTCTTGAATTTAAAGCAAGGAATTTGATCCTTGTCTGCTTTTATTCAATTGAATTTTCCCATGTGCATTAAACTGGTTTTAACGGTTTTCAATTTTTCAGGTACAAGAAATGGCTACCGGATGATCCTACTAGACATGACACTAAAATAACGTATCAAGTGGAAATAAGATATGCAAATAATACAAACATTACTCATACGTTCCATGGACCTCGAGGTACATTGTGAAGACAATTTTAAATGCATTTAAAAATTTGAAGAACTAGAATTTTAAAATAAACTTGAATTTCAGGTGCTCACGAGGAGGGTGGGCCAGTAAAATGGATAAGACCCTACTTTGATTGTGGACGCTCAAACCGTTGGCTTTTCGCAGCAGTTGTTCCAATTGTAGACTTGTATCCCCGTTACACAGGGTTCAGACACATTGAAATCCCAAGGTAAGATTTTTCCACGGGGAAAGCATTGATGCTAAGATGCAACTGCAACTGCTCTCAATATTTTTTCAAAATTGCATTGTACGTAGAATGCACAGATAGATTCAAGGGACGATTATACGCTCATTATTATTATAATTTATTCGGATCCTTTTGAGACCCTCCAAGAGGGTGTGCCCTATCTATACTGGTCAAACAGGAATGTCCTTTCACGCTGCTCACACGTGTGAAATCCTACGGGACGATAGGATTAAAGCACTTAAAGGATTAAGGAGGGCCTGTAGTCAAATTTCAAAAATCTACACTTTTTACACTATCCCTGCAAAATGCATCCAGACTCTCGCCAATCGTAACTGAAATTGCGCTTTTTATTTTATATTATGTTAATTGAATCGCCTTTACAACATAGATAAATCTAATATATAAAATTTTCATTAAATTAAATAATAAAACGAAAAAATTTAGGTTACTAAATTTATTACAATAATAAAAATAAATTTGTAATAAATAATACTTAAATTTCAGATATACAGCAGTTTCAGTTGTTGAAATGGACTTTGATAGGATAGACATTAATCAATGCCCAAGAGGAGAAGGAAACAGAGGACCAAATAGATTTGCAAACACAGCAAGATGTAAAATGGAAACGACGGAGGTAAATTAATATTTATTAATTTATAAAATGGAAGGGTTTAAATAAAGCTAAGCAAAAAAAATCCAATTTTAAATAGATTAAATTAAAAAGAAATATGATTCAATACATAAAATGTAACAACATAATGAAATAAATCTTTGAAAATTTATTTATTTTTAGTGCGAACCACTTCATGGATGGGGATTCAGACGAGGTGGCTACATGTGTAGATGTAAGCCGGGATGGCGATTGCCGTATGTAGTGAGACGCCCCTATCTCGGTGAAATCATCGAGCGAGCATCACCGGAACAATATTACAATGGCTTCGATTGTGCCAAGATAGGCTGTAAATATCTGCTTTCTTTTCCTATCTAATTCGTATTTAACTTTCAAAAATGTTAAATCTTCTTTATTGATTCAGGGATACAAAAGAGACCGGCAGAGTTCTCAAGGGCACCGAATTATACAAGGGAAAAGATTTTAGAACAATACTTCGAATACAGGAATTATTCGAAAGGACATGAATCTTTACATGATGATAAAATGAATATTCAAGAAGTAATAGCGTTTATCAACAGCGTTCGTCCAAGGAATTGCCATAAGTACGTAATAATATTTTAATATTATCCATATACGTTTATTAATATACATAAATACGTTTGTTAATAGTTTAATACTGTTTAAATTGAAACCTATTATAAATATCTTTGATTTTATGCAGGTACACTCAAGAGGAATTAACACTCCCAGGCGACATAGGTTTCGGCGTTGACGAATTTTACGAAAACGAGGCGAAAATGGCAGCCCGACTGGCCAACTTTATAAGCTCGTTTTTGCAAATTTCTGATCCAGAGGAAGTCTACTCAGGAAAGCGTATAGCCGACAAGCCACTGAACGAGGATCAAATGATTGCGGAGGTAGTCGCTCTATTGTTCGGTAACTCGAGGATCTGGTCGGCTGGTATCTATTGGGATCGCAACAAGTTTACGAATCGTACCTACTTCGCACCCTATGCGTACAAAGAAACTTTAAACGCTCTTAAGTTGAAGGTCGAAGATTTGGCTAGGCTCAACAGCACAGGTGAGCAGAATTAATTTTATTTTAGTAACATACATTTTTTTAAGAGTTAATTAAGATCATTTGAAAAAAGTTTAATGAGCCAAATGACCAATTAATTAACTGCTCTTTTGTAAAAGCATTACCATGCCATTTAAATAATTGCAGTATTACGTGAATAACGAGTAACTTGCCGAAAGTTTTTAAAGTGTTTATCCTAAATTTGACTAATCATCATTAATATTACAGAGGAAATCTACATAAAGAACGAATGGTTCCAACTGCTAAAGAACCGTTGGGCAGCGAATCACGAAGATCTCGAGAAATACTTCCTAAAAATGATGGTGCGGTACAACGAGACCGGCGAATCCTTAAAAAAATACGAGCACTACCCAACCTACTACAGGTAAAGCTCAGCCCTCTCGGAGCCTTCTCTCTTCTCTCGTCATGTTTACGGCTCTTTAATAAATTTTTGGCCCGAAATAAAAACATCCAAGCTCGCTCTCTCTCGTCTCTCGAGTCTCTTTCGCTCTCCCTTCTCTGCGCAGATTTCTGTTCAATGCCGCGCTTGAACTTTCCCACATAACTCTCTGCAAATAGAGGAAGCCTCGCCGCAGAGGCGTCAACGACGAGAGCAGAAAAAAAGCGATAAAGGGAGTAGTAGCGAGTGAACCAGACAGAGAAAGAAAAACAGAGAGAGAGAGAGAGAAGGAGAGGGATATGCTCTTCGCGGGGGGTTATCTGCGCGCTCTACGTGTAATTTATTTTAATGCGCTTGCGGATGGGGCGGGTCGTCCGTCTCCTCCTCTTCTTCTCTTCTCCATTCTGTATCTCTTCTGTGCGTTGTCTGTCGTAGGGCCGCAAACCTGAACCACGGCTACTGGACCGCTCCGTACTTCGATTGTAACGGCAAAGTGAAGAAATGGTTAATTACCTATGCATCCCCCTTTTTCGGCTGGGACAGCCTCAAAGACAAACTGGAATTCAAGTGAGTATACGTGTGTGCAATGCACGAGAGTCGAGTGTGAGATAGTTGGAGCGAGGAACCTGTTCTCTCCGAACTCACCTTCTGTCTCGCTCTCTCTCGGCTTCGCCGCGATGATCAAAAGGAGGGAGGTTAAAGGAAGATCATATTTAACATTAAGACACTTACAGGGGTGTCGTAACTGTGACCATGGACTTGCTACAGCTGGATATCAACCAGTGTGACGATAAATTCAATGTTCCCAACGCGTTTAAGGGGACGCACAAGTGCGACAAAAAATCCTCATACGTGAGTATTCTCTCTTCCACTGTTTTTTATTATTTTTTCCTTTTCATTCTCGGGTGGTATGCACCATTGCCTCGTCTTCTAACTCTCCTCTCTGCCTCTCTCGCTCTCTGCCGCCGCTCTAATTGTGAGCGCGCGCGCGAGGTCTCGTCAAAGTGAGATAGAGGACACGACGCGCCGTAATTAATGGCAGGCAGAGGCGCGGGAAACATAATGGAGACTTTCAGCGATGGCATTAATCGTTACTCTTTTCTCCTTTCTTCTTTCTGTTCTTTCCGACAGTGCGTACCGATATTAGGACGTGGATTCGACACTGGCGGCTACAAGTGCGAATGCAAGCAGGGTTACGAATATCCGCTTGAGGATCTTATAACGTACTACGATGGGCAACTTGTCGAGGCGGAGTTCAACAATGTCATCGAGGATAAGGAGACTAGGTAAATTATTTTAAAAAATTATTCTCACTTCCTTTCTAAAACAAGCTTTCAAATAATTTTTAGAAAAAAAAATTTAAGTGTACAAAATTAATTAAGACCAATAATATTAGATAAGTTCAAAAATTTTTAAATATATATATAAAACTTTCGAAAAATGTTTTTTTTTTCTCTTTTTTGGAAAAAAAACATGGGTTTTCTTTTATTTCTTTATCTACTAATAAATAATATAACTAAAACATTTATTCTACATTAGCCATTTAAGAAATTTATGTTTCGAATACTTTTTAACAAATAAGAATTTGAAAACTCTTAGTTACACGTTTGGATTTCCAATTTAATGTTTTGTTATCATACGATCTACGTATCATATTAAATTTATTTGCAGAAATCATATGGTTGCAGCTATTAAAATTTGAAAAAGTTATTTTATTAGAAATAACGAATTATCAATTTTGAATTAAAATAAATTCAGGCAATGAATTTTATTTTTATTTTACATATTTTATTTATGTAACTATTTCATTTTTCAAACAGCAATTCAACTGCTATAGTGTTTTAAATGTTGAAGATCAAATACTTTTAAAATCTGCGCGACAGATTTTACCCTTCCTACATATTCGAGGTCACCTGGGGGGACGGGGGATTTAATTTTTGAATCGCAGGGGAGCATCCCGTGAAGAATATTTAAAGAATCTAGATTCTATTCTTTAAGTCGTAGTTTTGTACCTATTAGATAGACAGTCGCAATAATATTTATCATCTCGCTTAACTCTATTGTTACCAAATGAATGTAGTTTTAACTTTAAAAAAATAATTAAAACAGTCTTTTTAAATAATAGAAGAGATTTTACAGCATTTAGAACAGTAATATTAAAAAAAAACATTGTTTTACGAAAAATCCGACTTTTTGTACACATTTAAGAAAGTTATTATTGACAATTGTCAATAAATATAAAAAATTAGTCGTCGTAAAAAGTGTTTTTTTTCTACGTTATTAATGGTTATTTATTTAGTCATTATTTTTAATCATAAAAAAATGAATTCTGCGAAAACAATATTAAAACTTAAATCTAATCTAATCAGTTTTGAAATAAAAAAATAATAGTTAATAAAATTTGCTTTCAGGTACGAAATTTACAAATGCCGTTTGGCGGGTGCTGCTTCAATGCAATTTAGCTGGGTTCTGCTTCTGTTGACCATAGCGGTATTCTTCCCCTTCAATCGGAGATAGTGCGCAAAAAAAATTTGCAAAATCGTCACTCAATTGAAATCGAGTACAATTTTTACCTGATATTTAAAGTTACGTTTGAAAAACGTTGACTTGACCATCCATCCGTTGGATAGATTTTTATAGTTACATATTAGATGTTTTAAGATAAAAGCCTTAGGCTTATTGCGTCCGTCCATGATAATTATACATTATTAATGTAGATTTTTATATGTGTGTATGTTAAATTGAATCTCAAACAAATTTTATATTGAATCTCGAAGTTGAATTGGATTTATATATCCAAGAAACAAAATTTTGAAGCTTATCTATTTAGATTTTTAGATGCTAATTTCTCAGACTGCCTTACTAAGAGATACTTTTACAGATATTTAATGATGGAATATCTATTAAAGTAATTGCAAACTTTAAAAAAAATTACCGTAATGTGCCTCAAGGTAAGAAACTGTTTTGCTGTATAGATACATTGCCTTAGTAGTATCAGTGCCTTCATTCCAAAATACTAATTCACGATAATTTTATTGAATTATCAAATCAGCTTTTAATATATTTTTTAAAACGATCAAATTGCTAAAAAGTAATTGGTACATAAATTTTAAACACAAATTTTAGTTTCTAAAATAGTGATCAATGAAAAAATAATTGACATAATAATCATTCAGTGTACAATTATAGACGTGCCTGATTTAGTATTACGTTAAAATAGTTATTATTTTTAACGAGAACACATTTATTCCGTCCATTTTAAAAAGATACATTTTAACGATTGTAGTTTTTTACATTTTATATTATTTATACAATGTTAATATTTGCCTTCAAATAAAGAAGATATCCAAAAAGTTCTGTATTATTTGTAACCCAATAATTCATTTTGTGTTGTAACAAAGTTAAATTCTTAATGTATATTTAAATATAAATAGCATGCGTTCATGCTTTGAAGATAATGCCCGAAAAGTATGCAATGCGGTCGTATACGTGTAGATATAAACGTGACTAAAATATTTTAATTATAGATTTAAATGTTATACAACGACAATAGTCGTAATTAAGTAAATTTAAAAATTAGGGTCAATACATTCATTCAACTGAACAAAGCTAGACTTTAAAATTTATAGAAAACATTGTTAACAAGAATAATTTGTAATAATTATATAAATTATTTCATATACTTACTTAAGTGACAATGAAGATGTTAGACAAAATATTTAAATATATTTTGTAATATTAATAACTAATTTCCATTCATGTTTTGCAAAGTAAATCAGATGCATTTATTGTCTTATAGAATTCTAAAGTAAGACAATATGCACTTTTTTAAGTGAATTAAAAAATGTTTCTAAAATTTATGAAGATAAAACTCAAGGTGAATATAAATTTTTTAATTTTAGTTTCTTGCAATTAATTAATTTGGGTATACAATTTTCTAAAATGATAATCTTTTGCAATATCAATTAAATTTGTTTATCTTTCATACAATACAATTGACTATAACTGAAATTACATTTTTTAATTAAGACCATTAAGTATTTTTATTATTTTACTATCTAAGAAGAGATTATCACCAATAGTTTTACTTTAAGGTGCACCAAAAACGCCTTACCTCATCATCAATATTAACCCAATAGATTCAATATTTCCTCAAAATTCCTCTAACAAATGAAAAGCTCAATTTTCTCTCAACTCACATCGAAAGCTTCCCTCATCACCCAACGTAACCCCTAGCAAACTGAAAACTCACCGCTACAGACATCGACGGCGGCGTGTCCGTTCTCGAGGTAACTGGGTCCGTCGACGACGTCCTCCTTCTGCGCCGTGGAAAAAACCATTTTTTTCCTTCTTTCCCTTGAACTTTCCTTTTCTCGCGGCCTGGTCTCTTCTCTGCACGGCGATGATTAAAGCTCGAAGTGAGCGAAATAAAACAATATCGCCGGTTGGGGGACTCGTTGCTAGCTTTCGCTGCAATGACGATCGGGTCTTTGGCCTGTCGCCGTTATGTCGCGAGAGAGGAAATACATCTGTACTTGCTCCTGCACGTATATTAGTATCGTTAGCGAAAGTAGATAAAGTATCAGAAAAACTGATAAATATATTTTTAGGATCTTGCGGAGGATTCGCATTGAAAGCTGCTCGTTTTAACGATTCTTTTACAAAATTTTGTTTCTGCTTAGCAATGCTTGCTTTCAAATTTGTTCTTTAAAATTATTCTTGATAAATATATAAGAATCAATAATAATTGTTGATAATTTACGCGTTGTATTTTGAGTCACAGTATAAAGGACTGAATTATTTTTAAAGACGTATCGTGAACTTGAAAATTTCAAAAATGAAAAATGGCTTCTACCACCGAGTTCAAATTTAAACTGGCCTCGGCATGTAACTCAAAATAAAAACTAAAATTGTATATATAGTTGTATTGCCTATAGCTGCCTAAGTTTTGTCCTATGCATACCTTAAAATCAAGGAGCGTACGGAGCGCTCTGGAGGCAAGTTTTATGTATTATCTAATTAAAATTAATGTCAAGAAATAAAAAATAATACAAAATACACATTGTTTTTAAAACAAATTTTTATTTCCGAAAATGGAATAAGATCAACTTTTTCCATTGCACCAACTGACCTAAATTGATTAACTAGGTTCTAAGGTGCAATTAACCTAGATAGACCTGCACATCCTTGTCTTTATTTACAATTAGATTCCTGCTCTAATAAATACTTTACCCATAGATAGTAATTAACTAATGTAGCTGAGTACATTGATTGTGCAGATAAAGGACTTTATTGATTAATGTTCTTAATGCCTCCTAGTAAACATTTTAAATATTTCTCTGCACAATTTGAACTTTCATAAAAAGTTTCTTCATAGACTCTTTGGCAGTTGTAGGTGATTTGAAGTCTAAGTTAAGAGTCTTATTCTTTTTTTTCTAAGTAATTGTAATTTATAAATCTGTAGCCTTGTGTAAGTTGTGCACCTTCATTTGTCATGTGGCAAGCTAAGAGCAGCAGGTTGCGAGGTTGAACTTTCCATGCAAATCTCATAAAACATAATGAGTATAAACACAGTGCTAAAACAAATTATTGGAGTCAGTCCAAATAAAAAGTACAAGTCTTACAATAGATTAAACAGAGTGACAAGTACCAAGTGTCATTTTTCCACTGATGATCTTTGGGTCTTTTTTCGTGTCAGCTATTGCAGCTATAGGAATCAACCAGTTTGCGGCAGGGCCCCAGAAGTGCGTGCTGAAAATGAGACAGCACTTAATAAAACAATATACATATATGCATAAAGTATTTAGTAAAAAAATGTATACCTCATAAAGTAGTCACGAGTTTCCTTACTGGTGATATATTTCATTACTTTATTCATTTTGGAGTTCTCGTTAGGTTTTTCGATCGTTGAGAAACTAAAATTTTCACGTTTTAATGAATGACGAAGGTGAGGAGAGTCACGGCCAAGTCGTCTGACTCGTGTGTGCAGACACAAGAACTATTCGGTGAAGAATGCGCAACAAAACAGCGTCGTCTGCACCATGTGACGTATGATACTTATTGGCGCATGCGCAATTCAGTCGAGAATCTGTTTTTAGTTTAAATAATTTAAGGTGGTCTTGTCCACTATATGTATTGTTCATTTAGTAAATATAATAATATAAATATAAAAAAAACTGAAAAAACCTGTTAAAAAATTGGTAGGTTTTATCTCTCATGAAGTAATTTTTAAAATGTTTTAAGCATTTCCAATTTCAATTATAATTATTAATTCGGAACTGATTAATGTGTAGAAAAATATTTATAGAAAAAATAAAAGAATAAATTAAATTTTACTAGCAAAGAACGAATCTTAAATACGGAAATAAATGCAAATTTATATTAATTAGGTAAAAAAATATGCTACTAAATGAATTCAGGTATATTTGTAAAAGTAAAAAATCAGTCAACAGCTTTAAGCATTAAACATACTTTTAATTTAGAACACTCATCCAAAATATGTACACAAGTTCGGTAATATATTATAGTGCCTTAAAAAACTAAGCTTAATTCTCGCTAATCTCTCGCTACCATTTATTTTTTGCATTAATTACAATTGGGAAAGAGATATTACAAAATGTACACGTAGATCGAATCGACTTTTCGCTTCGCAACAACGTATCGATTATTTTTTTATTGGTTTTATTATATCATAAAACAGATCTCACTTTCACTCTCTATTTTTGCTATCACTCCTGCATTTTTATTCATTCATTTTTTCAAGAAATGTGAAAAAACAAAGCAGTGTAACATACGATGTAAAGATTATAAAAATTTGGCGTAACATGTATTACAAAAATTCTCGCTATTTAAAAGATTCACATTGCTCGATCACATTTGTTTAACAAGAACAACTTTTTACGTTTCACTGCTTTGTTTAAACATTATTAAGCGACATAAACGTTCAATTTCGTAGTACGCACAATCTTAACAAATTACCTACGAAATTTCAGTTTATTCGTAAGGCAGCTATAATGTTTGTTCGTTACTTCATCTTTTAAAGGCAAAATCTTCAACAGTCCCGAGAACGAAATGTATTCTCGTCTCAACATTAGTTGAAATCATCGAAATTTGCCAAAAATTCTTGGCACCAATCGATCGAACAATATAAATGCAGGTCCTTTGATGACACATTAAACGTACCGCATCGAGTTGCACTCGACAAAGCTACGCCTTTTCACTTTGCTTCTATTGATACACTTTTTCACTGGACCATCATTCAATTATGATTTACATGGATTGCTTATAAATAAATCGGGACTTAAAAAGTCGACGCTTGACAGTTCTCTAAATTAATTAGCATTTTGCACCTTGCTTTCATTTTTCATTTCAAGCAGCACAAAAAACAAAACTCCTTCTTTCGATCACTTATCATTTCGCTCCAACAATTTCTTAGTACATTTACATATTTTATTTATATATAATATATTTATATATAGAGTACTCCATTTCTTTGTTTTTTGTACATAGTACATACAAACGATAAAAATTCGATATCTCATTTTTTCTTTAGTACAGTTTACGTAAACCAATTGCTATCGAAAATAAGAAATCTAAATTTTACCTAAAAATAGTGTGTGACGTTTCAATAAAAAGATTGACGGCACATGAACGATGATTTTTCTCTAGGCACACACGTTAATCCGGATTAACGTTTTTTTTCATTTTATATCTTTTAATCTATGATTTTGAATAGCGTACGTTTTATGTACACTTAATGATTTATACTTTCATGACGTTTAATCAAAGTTTGATGATTTAAAAAATGAGCCATCGACAACAAAGAAGCTAACAATGAATCATTGCGTGATAAGAAAAAAAAGGCGCATTTCATAAACACTAGAACTGATTAAAAATGCTCTTTGTTGCATGAGATGCTTAGAATGAAAAATCATCAGAGTAGAAATAAAACTACTCTTTAATGCTTAACATGCAATTGTTTCAATGCTTTTTACACAATTTGTTTCAATAAATAAGGTATTGCAACAGTTATAATTTATTAATAATCTAAACTAAAGAAATCCAAGACTCACTCCTATTTCTCTTGATTGTCAAAATTATATCTTAAGCGTAACTTATCCAAGTTACACATAAAATCGCACTCAAAATGTATATATATATTATGTAGTGCGGAGCAAGTAGGCGTTTGTGGAAAATAAAGCTGCATAACGCAATGAACACATTACATCCATTCACAAAATTTATACAAAGACGAATGATGACGATATGATGATAAAATGACAACAATAGTGAAAAATGATAATGAAAATGGTCATAATATTAATAATTATTATCAATAAAAATATTAATAAAAATAAAAATTATAATAATATTAATAATAGAATATTGTGTAATACAGTAAAATTATAGTTGAATTTATCGTTTGATATAAAAGAAAGATGTTAAATAGGACTGATAATGATTATAATAGTTATTGTAAAGAAAACGAATTACATTATTCAATAATAGATCCTCTCAACATTATTGGCAAAATGGCCAACATTAGTAAAGTCTAAATTGTTCTGAGAAAATTACAAATAATATTAATGAAAGCCAGATTATGCTATTATCTGCAATATCACAGTACTTGCTGAAACATACTAAAAACACGCGTACTTTCTCCGTACTTGAAAAAGCTGATCCAAATAAATGAAAAATGGCAAGCTAAAGGATTTATGAAGAAAAAATAGAAAATGTCCTCAGCAATCGTTATGACCGATACGCCCAAATACGGCCACTTTTTCAAGTCTTATGAGTTTTCTCCATGGGGCGTTTTTTCAATAACATTATTTTCCGCACATGGAATCATTCGTTTCATTTAAATAAACTTTTACTTTTCTTCGACTCTTTTTTTCGTACGTTCACCCTCAAGTATTATAAATTTTTACATACTCGATCATTCGTGCGCGATTTTTCAGATAATTGATAACATTGAAAACGATTGATAGTTTACTTCGAGTAATACATTTTCATTTGATGCTTAATATATGAGCAGATCAAATGGTCCTTCAAAATATCATAAAGAACAATAAAATCTTAACGTCATTAGTAGTCAATAAAAAACATCTTATCAACGACGAAATTTATAAAGTTTTAAATATATTTTTTAGCACTTAAATAGCTTAATATTGAATTAATGAGACCAATATATTACGAAAAAATATCTTAAGTAAGTTTAACGGTTTTTTTATAACTGCTGTTTTGAGTTTATTAATAAAACAATTTTTTTAATTTATATTTTTTACGAATTATAAAAATAGAATTAAGTTAGCAACGAATTTGTTAAGTTTTCATTCTTAAAAAATACCAATTAATATTTGTTTGATAATTGCTTTACGAAAAAAAAAAATTTGAAAGGGTTAATATAGTTGACATTTCATCAATAATTGGGATGTATTCTACACTCAATTAAAAATTACTTTTTATTACAGTAAACTTTTAATTGTTGAGTATTTGAGACAGAAGCTGAAAAATTTACTATTCCTTAACGCTTTATATATACAATTTTAAGATCGTTTCCTTTTACTTAATAGCTTTTGAAACTTTTCAAAGAGGCTTATGGTTGTGGAACTGTTAGATAAATATAAAACGATAAAAAATTAACGTTATCAGTTTTTACAATAAATATCTTAATTAATCATGCAATCATTAAACGTGTCTAATTTATTGTCATTACAAAGACACCCTTTCAAACTTACTCAAGACTTTTTCTTGCAAACTAATAATTTACAATTCTCTCTAAACTTTGATCCAATAATATTCGCAGTAAGATGACCTTCAAACCTTGTCCAAACCTATAAGAAATAAGTCTTCCATTAATCGAGTCGACAAACTTTCTAAAATCATTCTCAATGAAATCGTCTTGCTTTCTAGAGCGTCATCTCGCAATAACGACAACGACTACTTTAAATATAAAGAAAAGTAGTACAAATCTCGAACGCGCACATCATCGAAGGCGCGTTACGAGGCCTAATGTCATACATAGACAGGACCTTGATTGTCGTTGTCGTCCAGACTAATTCGACTAGGATAAGCGGGTCCACCACCGTCATCAAAAAAACGTCTGAATGTGAATTCGAAAAAGCCATGGAAAGGTTTGCCGTTGTCCAATAATTCGTCGGACTTATTTGAGTCAGATGACTCGGAGTTTCGAAGTTTGTCAGGGTCGACGGGATCGAAATTACTTGTATCTGTTGGGTACTGTATGCGAGGTATGTGCGGAGCCACTTGGCGACGCAGACCCTTTTCGAAGTCGATGCTCGCGAAGAAAGGATGAGACTTGACCTCGTCAGCGTTCTTACCCAGTCGCCGATCCGCGCCCACGCACAGCTTGAGAATCAGGTCTTTGCCCTCCGGCGAGAGATTCGCCTGTTTCGGTATGTGCAAGGTTGTTTCCCAGTTGATTACCTAGAATTTTTCGATGATTTCAAGTTATTATATTACTTTTAAGAAGAATTCAGTTTCCAGTTTATGTAAAATTTTAAATTTAAATTTGTGAATCAGTTTTGTAAAATTCAAACAGTAAAATTTAAAGTTTTATTTTATTGAAAAACTTTTTAAACTTATCTGGTTCTAAGTTTCTCAATAATCAATAATGTTAAAAAATTATTAATTAATAACTAATAATATTATTAAATAAACAACCTATTTAATGTTTCACAAATTTATAAAAAGTGATTAGTTTATTGCAGAGTGAAAATGAAGACATTCAAGTAATATTATTTAACTTAATTGTAATCTACATTAAAATATTTGCAAATTTCATGACCAAAATTATAAATATAAAGTCTTTGAATTAAATTAGCTGCTCTTTAACAAATTTAGGTGGTTAGTAATCTTTTTTTCGATTTATGACAATCATTTTTGTTTATATTATTTTTGTAATAATTTTATAGTTAAATCTTCGATTTACACATAAAGAAGTCTATTTTAGTACTTTACCTTATATTGTGTTTCTGCTGGTGTATTTGCCAAGAATGGTGGTGAACCCACCAACATTTCGTACAGGATTACACCAACACTCCACCAATCGCATAACTGCGTGTAACCAGTACGCTGCAGGACCTCCGGGGCTATGTAGTTAGGAGTACCTACCAACGAGTGGGCTAAACAGCGTTGATGTTCTCTGTGACGTCTTCGTTCTAATGGTTTTAACTGTATACAACGACATTCGTTATTCCAATCGTCGGCTGGATCCATCGAATCCTGCTTCCCATGGCCTATTTAAATAATACATAAAGATATATATGAGGACTCATAAGAACGTACCTGTAAGTGAAATTTTCAGCTTAAAAGAGTTATAAGCAAGTGAATAATTCATGTACATAAGGTATTACACCAGAATTTCTATTTTCTTAAAATAAAAATTTTTAAAAGTAAAAAAAGATATAAATAAATATGTCACACAGGCATATATATCTTTGGAGAAATTTATGCTATATATTACTTTAATGTTATAATGCATGTGCATTTTTACTAATTGGAACTTGGTCTAAATAAATATGTTTAAATATTAATAAAAGTTTTTAATAAATATGTTGTTGTTTGATAAAGAAATCTTATCATTACAAAAATAAAGTTAACTAATTTAGGTGTTCGAAAATTAATACTGTGCTTACCATTTTGCTGATAATATTTTGAATTATGAGTCCAACGGAAGCCCGTGCAAAGACCAAAATCAGTAAGTTTGATGTGTCCATCCCTATCGATTAATATATTATCGGGTTTAATATCTCGGTGAATGAAGCCCATTTTGTGAACACTTTCAACAGCACAAGTCAGTTCTGCTATGTAAAACCTGGCTAATGGCTCCTTAAATATTCCAAACTTGATCAGCAAAGACATGAGATCGCCACCGGGTATATAATCCATGACAAAATACAGGTTGTCTTTATCTTGAAATGAGTAATACAGTTTGACGACCCATTCATTATCCGCCTCTGCTAGAATGTCTCGCTCAGCTTTGACATGCGCCACTTGATTACGGTTTAGAACGTCAGCTTTTCTTAAAGTCTTCATCGCATAGAACTGATTCGTGTCTAACTTCCTCACCAGCGTTACTTCACCAAAAGCTCCCACACCTATGGGCTTAATCTTTGTAAACATAGATTTATCCATCTTAGCTCGTTTCAATCTGAAAATTATGTAACCGGTGATTTTAACACGCCGTAAACATACATTTTAAAAGTAATTACTATAAAGCTTTATAAAGTTAATTAATGATTTTGTAATTAGTTAAAAAAAACGAACCTAATATAATTGGATTCCTTTTGTGAGAGCATCTTACGCATCTGGCACTGAGCCTCAGCACTCAAGCCAATTTTTTGCATTTCAGTTTCAAGCTGGAAGCGCCGATAAAGTCGCTGCTTATGCGATTTGAGTACATTTTCCACGTGTTGCTCCATAAAGAACTTAAAAGCTTGCGGAGAATAGTTCCGCACTTTGCAATCGCGACGTTCTTCTTCTTTTTCTTTACTCATGTGCTTGCGCTCGGGAATAGGCGACTGATGTTTGATCTTGTATTGATTATTTCCCGCATTCACTGTCTTTTTATCGCTATCCGATGTGTGATTATTACTATTTCGCTGGCTGGTCGAAACGGAAGACGATGCTGTCGGTGGCAGAGGTGGTGTTTCGGAAGGATGCTGCTGACAGCCATCAACGACCACAGCCGCAGGGGAATACTTTCTTTGAAGTGGCGGATGATGAGCCACAGGTGACGACCGAGGTGCAGAACCGCTCTCCACCGTAGAACCCTGAGATGTTAACATTTATGTATTAAATATTTACATACACGATTAAAAAATTAAATTATGAAAAACTTGAATAAAATCAAGTTTTCGAATGAATTTAAATATTTTAAATACTTTGAAATATAACGAGTGTGATGAAAAAAGTTTTAATTTGATGAAGCAAAAGCGAGAACTGGTAATAAGACATTTTTCACAAGTTTACAAAAACCCAAGTTTTTGGAAACTTTACAAACTGTAAGTAATAAATTTATAAATAACTCTGGGACACGTGTCGAATCTCTGTTCACTATTCAAAATAACACTCAACTTAAATATTTTTATTGCTCATGAATTTATATTTTGAGTTTAGATGACGAGATTCATATTTTTTCCACTTGATTAATTTCTTGTATAATATAATTTTTAGCTCGTATTTATGTTTACTAACTTTTTAAAGTTAAACATATAATTTTGAAAAAAAAGCAATAAAAGATATAGACATAAAAAAAGAAGAAATATTACCATGGCCATGCCACATGTATCATCGTTTGTGGGTGTTCCATAAGGCGGTGGTGGCAGGGGATGGTGTATTCCTCTTTGCGCAGCCAATGCTTGCATAGTGGTCGCGTAACTCGGTGGTTCGGTAGTGGGCACGCCAACAGGTACGCCCATCGCTCCCGGCGCTGCATTATTTACGACCGGTGGATACGCAGGTGGAGGCGGTTGCGCCTGTTGCTGCGTCTGCTGTTGTTGTTGCTGTTGCTGCTGTTGCTGCTGCGCCTGCTGCGCTTGCTGCTGTTTCTGCTGTATCGAGGAAGCATAGCTAGGTGGCGGTGGCGGTGTACTACTCGTTGTCGAGATAGGTTGAGGCGATGTCGGAGCTATGGCTGTTTGTAGGACCGGTTTTTGCACTTGTGTACTTTTGACGGACTGCATAATGATAGGCGGTTGAGTTTTAGCCTGGCGAGCGCCCCAGGCTTGAAGAGGAGTCGGTCGTGCCATTGACTGCGACTGGCTGTTCGGCGACATCGTCGAAACTGTGATGGGACTCGGGGAACCTGCCGAAGTAGGCCCCGAATAGATTCCTGAAGACGGGCTCTTACGGTAATCTTGTTGTGATTGCGTTGGGCTTTGACGGCTTTGCATAGAAGCACTGTAAGAAGGCGGCTGCACCGGACCTGCTGAGGAGGAAGAAACTATTGGATAAGGGGGAGGAGGTTCCACTTGATTGGAGGATGCACTGCTACTAGACTGATAAATACTCAGAGCTTGCATTTGCTGTGAGAGTTGCTGTTGCACCTAAAAATTAAAAAATATTCATTGGATCTACTTCCAATAAAAGTCTCACAAAAATAAAAAAATACAATGATGGATGCTTTACATTCAGCTTTTTAATTTACTATTTGTAGATAATGATATTGAAATAAAAAAGAAAATTATGTAACTGACAGTAATGTATTTCAGTTGATAAATTCAGTTAATAAATTGCTCCATCAGTAGACTAATTTTTTTATAATATTACCTGTGGCCCATTCTGAACAATCATCGGCTGCCGGCCCGCAGAGCTGGCGCTCGACGTCGAAACGGGACTAGTACCTCTCTGGGGCACATTTACGGAACCCGATGCGGACCCACTTCCAGGAGCGGCAAGGGGTGCCCTGCTCGGCACGACGGGCGCGGGGGACATCCTCTTAAGCATTTCCTGCATCTTGGTGGGCACGTTGGGCGGACTATAAGGAGCATGAGGCGGTGGCGGTGGAGGTGGCGTCGAGCTACACCTTGGCGGGGGTGGCGGAGGCGGTTCACGCTCGACAAACCCACTAGGCGAGTACTGCCTGCTCAACTGCGGATGGTGCGGACTTAAACCGCTGTCCGCTGGCAAACGGGGACTGTCGGAGCGCGAACTACCCGCGCCGCTATCGAGAGCAGGCGAGCCCCTTTGCAGAGATAGTTCCCGCTCTAGACTCGGTTTGCGAATCAGCTTGGTGTTGAGCTTGCTCAGGCCGTTCAAGTTCGCACCATCCACCTGGTGGCAGCCCGCCTGCTTCAGGTAATCCACCGAGGCATCCAGCCGCCATCCCGTCATTTTTAACGCCCGAAGGCTGAGCTCCTGACAAGATAGAAAAAGTGTTAATTTTATTTATTTGTTTATTAAATTTTTTTGAAATTACTGAAATTTTATAGTTTTAAATAAATTTATTAAGATTTTTTATTATACAAAACAAGTAGATAAACTAAAAAATAAAATCTTTTTATTTCAATAGTCTAATGAAACTAATTAATAATGTAAAAAAAGCTTATCTCGTAGATTATAGTATCATTCTATGTTAAAGAAATAATAATTTATAAGTAGTTTGATATAATGTAAAATACTACTTTTAACTAGTTAAAATAGGTGATTAGTTTCTATAAGATAATAAAAAAGCTATTAAGGCCAGAATAAAATTAACATAATAGTAATGAATAATACTTTTTTCTCTAATGGTGACATTTGTTTTTTTAAATCAAATCAGAGTGTATTATGAATCGTAATGATTCATGAATGTTATTAATTAAACTCATTCATAAATTAACTGATAAGAGTATTTTAAAAACATAACAATAAAAGTTCTGTTTTTAAAAATAATAAAATATACTGTTTGTTTTGATTTCATTAAATAAATTCAAGTATTATACTTTTAAGTTGTAATTATTACCTCTGTATAACCCATTCCTAAAAGTTGTGCTAAAGCCTGACGCTGATCAGGTTTGTCTATAGATCCAGAAGCACCAGATAGGCCACTGAGACCTGAAGCCGAACTGACACCACTAGTAGTAGATAATGTTGATATTGTACTAGCAGCACTAGAACCAACTTCTCCTGTGCCACCTAAATAACGAAATTTATTTATTAAATATTAAAATTAATTATTCAAGAAAATTGTACTTAAGTTTTTATCTTTAACAAATGATGAACAATTTTTATTCAGACAAATTTAAAGGCTAAAAATTACTTTATTTAATAGTTCTAGCTAATTTTTAAATATAATCTTTTAGATCTTTTCATTGTTTGATTTTACACAAAATAACCTTTTAAAGTTTCTGTATTGTCTGATTTGGAGTCATTTCAAATCAAAATAATACAACATTTTGAAATTGCTTTTTGATTTAATTTACTTCATTTATACAACATTTAAACTCTGAGAAGAAATTTGTAAATACTTTCCTTTTTTAAGAAGAAAAAAATAACCTATTTAATTCATCTAGTTTTCAAAAAATCTATCATTTCTTTATTTTTGTACAACAATTTTATTTAAGAATAAAATAATTCAATGAAATAGTAAATCAGATTACATACCGATATTTGCAAATGGGAGAAGCGAATTACGGATCTCAGCTAGAGCCTTCTGATGGTATCCAGAGGAGCGCGTGCTTGACTTGCTGACCGCAGGTGGATTCATAGTGGCCCATGCTAGGCCCTTTGGGACCTAGCTTTAATTTGGCAGAAACATAAACACACCGCTGACGCAATAGGTACATTTAAGTCAAAGAGAAAACTTGAAACATTTTCTCTGTATGAAAAACTGTTTGTATCAAACTAAGCTTAACTCATTAACCATCATTGTCAACAATAATAAATTGTTCAAATCTTTCACTGCTACTTAACAACAATAAGGCTTTTTTATAAGGCACTCACTAACATTATACAAGGCACAGAGTCTTGATTAAAATCATTTCAAGGCACACGGAACCTGGAGAACCCAGCAAACATACAATATCTTTGTGTCGACTTGTGACAACTAGCAGTCCTGTCATTGTCCAGAGTCATTTCTGCCATACACACCATTCCAGTTGTTCAAAAGATGGCCCAGATGACAAATCGAGTCCATCGAGATTGAGCAGCTGGTCCAAGTAGTTGCATCATTTCCATGGCTACCATTCCCTTGTAACAACCTGCTCCCTTTTCCCTTTCTCCTCAACCTACTCCAAAACAAATCTACCAGAAACAAAAACTTCTACCCCGTGCTCTATTTTTATTCGACAAAAATTGGATCCCATTTCTCTCTGGGTCCCTCAACCTCCAACTTGCAAAATCTGAGTGTCTTCTGTGCAAGTCGGTCCAGAGCATCAAAATCTACGTGTCGGTGCCTCCTGGTGACTGGTATCTTGGCCCTCTCGATCCCTCGTCCTTCCGTTTTGATTTCTGCACTAAACTCAGTGTTCTCTCAAATTCCTTGCGAACGCCTTTCTCCCTCCGGGCCGTTGGCTAGAGCCGTTGACGACGTCGCATGTTCGGGCTTCGAGGCAGCTGCAGCAGCGTGCGCTGCTAAGCGCCGTCTCTCAAACTCGTAACCTCTCTCCGGGTCTCGGGTTGGCAAACGAGCGTCGGCTCCAGCTGCATCCGCGCTCCGAGAGTCGGCGGTCCAGGCCTACCTCGCGCCGGCCGCGTTCCGAGATGAGTCTTGAAGGATGTCCCGAGAGCAGCAGCCGTGCTTGCTGGTGCAGAGATGTCCCGTTCAGAGGGATACAAGACAGCAGTGCTCTCTCTGGTCCGTTGAGCGGGCGCGCTTGCGCGCTCTTCCCCGTGGCTCGGCGGGCTCGGGCACGGACTCGTCACAGCTCGGGGGCGGCCTCCTCGGGCAGCGCGCACCAGCGGCCAGCGGGTGATCACACGGCCGACAACAAAGAGAGATACGGCCGTAAATTACTAAAGTAACTGGCAGCCATTTTGAAGTGCCACATTCCTGGGGACCGACTTGACACTCGCGCACACTCGCCCTCTCGCTCGCTCTTTCGCGGCCTAAGCGCGGCTGCACTGCGCTCGCTCTCCGCCTCTGCTTCTCTCGCTCTCTCTCGTGTAGTCCTGTATTAGCTCATGTACTGCCGTCTCGGTCGCTCTTTCGCGCGCGCGAGCTTGTGTAGATGTGAAGATCTGGCCTGCTGGTGGTGGTGGCTTGTGTGGTATGCGCTGCAGCTGTCTCGCTTTCTCGCGGACGAGGAGTCGGCCGCGCTCTTTCTGCCGTCCGAGGCACACCGCGAGAGCGAGAAAGAGAGCGCGGAATTGTATGTAAGCGCATGCACATGGTGTACTCTCCGCTCTCTCTTTATTAGCTCGCGGGCCCCTCTCTCTCTTTCTAGCGCGCGGATGCAAGATCGCTCGTTCGTTCGCAGATTTTTTAATAACTTTTTTCGGAGCAAAACGCCGTGGAGGACGGCCGTGAGTCGCTGTTTCGAACGGGCCAGGGCCAGGTGTTCAGACGAGCCGCAGATGTATTAGTTTTACGCCGCTTCTTTTTTTAGAATTATGGGGTCTATGGGATTTCGCAGCTGGACGATCACTGCAGAGGACTTCGAAGCGACTTTCGGGTTTCGGGCAAGAATTTCTTGAAAGAAAGTGGTTTGCCACGCCTGCCCTTAATTATAACCTGACTTATAATATAAGAAATATTTAATTGGAACACTTTTAAATTTAATTTAATAAAAGTTATTGTTTAATATAATTATAGTGTCATGTCTTAAAAGATTATATTAAAAATTTTGCACTACTCTTATGAATAAATCGTAAAATGTGTTATAATAAAATTTTATTCATCCTGGTGCAATGAACATATTAAATTTAACAATAGGATATACATATATTATTTTAACTTATATTCCTAAAATTAAACAAATTTTAATGAATTTCATTATATTTGTTTATTAGAAACATATGAATTATGACTGTTAATTAAGTTTTTGTTTTAAATTGTATAAGTTCTGAAACTCATTAAAAAAACAAACAATAAATTAGAATTATAATTTAAATAACCATTTGAACTTTCGCGCAATTTTCCGTTTTCCTCGAAATCGACGAATCACAATCAAGATTTCTAGTTAGTATATATATATATAAACTTAAGCACGTTTATTATACTATCCTCTTCTAACTTACAGCTTCAGATAGAGAATATATATGTATATGATCGATCTACCGGGCATGCAGACGAGATTGAAAATTCGACATAACCTCAAAATTGTAATAAAATAATGGAAACATTTTCATCATTCATATTATGCTTAAAAAAATGAATTTATGAAACAAATTTGTGGTAAAAAATATTTTTAGCTGCATTGCAAGTTTCTCTTAAAAGTAAGATCAAATATAAATGATGTAAAATAAGTGACACTTTATTTTAGTACGTAATTGCTTTTACAAACGGAAAATATTATATTAATCATTATGTAAACTTATGAAAATAATGACAATTTCAGAAATAACAAAATACAAAAAAATGGGCACTATTTTTTCAAGATTATCAAGACCAATTAAGAATTGGAATGTTGCAAGTAGGGCTGAAAAAGTAATCTCTCAAGAAAAACCAAGACCAGCACCCACTTTCGAAGCAACAAGAGAGCAAATACAATTAGTTAATCAAAGTTAAATAGTTTATTTTAAATGCATTAAAAGGTAATATGTTTTAGCCTTAAGTATTACATTGTAATTTTAATTTTTAGTTGATCCTGACTATAAAGAGATTGCACAAAAAAAAGATTTAACTCTTGATGAAAATTTAAAAAAAGTATTTGTTACTTCGAATACTTCAGAGGTAAATTTTTATTTTTAAATGTTCAATCAATTGTAAAAATCATAAAAAATAGTAAAATATATTTTATTTATACTTTTAGGTCAATGAAATTGATACAAGATCAAATCCAAATAAACCTTTACCAAAAGATAAAACCATACCTGAAGATTTTGAATATGGTTTCTATGAAGTTGAAAAAGTTAGGCCTGGTAGGGTTTCATTGCGCCAAGCATTAGAATTCATTAGTAAGAATGCTAAGGATCCTCAAAAATACAGTGCAGAAAATATAGCAACTGGTTACAAATTAGAAACAAAATTAGTAGGTATGTACTTTCTGAAATTACATATTTATTATGCATTTTTATTTGGAATAAATCATTTCTCACATAAAAATTAAATATATTATTACCAAAACAATTTATTAAATTGTTTTTTGTTGCTTTATTTTAGAAAATATTTTAGAACATTACAAGCTTTATGAAGTTCAGGAAACGGACACTATTACAGATCGAGAGTTAACAGCTGCTCCTGTAAGAGTATCATTAAGATCAGGTATAACAGTTCCCGGCAGCACAGTGAAGAAAAAGAAGAAACCAATCGATAAAATACCAGAACAAAAGCTTCCAAAAATTGAAGACAAATAGGAGCTTTAACTAGTTAAAAAAATTGTTCATATGAGTTAAATAGTTTGTAAATAAATAATGTATAGACCTATTCATATTGAATATAACTTTTTAAAAAAATATCTTGCTTCTACTTAATTAATTATTTAAGAATTTTAATAAACTACAAACAAAATTAGAAATTCAAAACCAAGATCGAAATCGAATCTAAACTTGACCATATAAGGGCACAAATGCAGTACATGTGTTTGCGGGTACTTTTAACTTAATTACCGGGAGTAATCCAAAATTACGTCAATTAACGAATATTTTTTCAAAAAGTTTCTGTAACACTGTCAATTCTAAAATCTCCTTCAAAACCAAATTTTGTAAAATAAAGTATAAAGTTGACCAAATCTTTCGGCTGCCCCGGCATTTAACAAACGTTCCCCAACAATATCCAATCCGCGATTTGATGTCTGTCCCGGCATCCAATCAGACCGCGACTTTGGTAGCGCCTGGAGAGAAGAAAATCCAGGCGGAGCACACACGAGCGAAGGAAGTCGTCCATTGTTATTTATCCCTCACGCGAGTGCACGCGGTTATATTTTTCTCGTGGACGTCTTTTTTGAGCTTCGTGAAATTCGCTACTAAAGTTTGTTTAAAGAAAAATGTCTACGGTGGCAAGTACTTTGGCCGTCGGTGGCTCCCGGCAATCCGGTGCTCCCGTCCGCACGCAAAATGGTAAGTACGGCTAACCTCTGCGACCGCTCCTTTTCCTAAATTGGAGTTTTAGTAATAAAAGTTCGGGATATTTTAGTTTAAGTTTTGGGTATGAGCTTTTAAATACTTTTAGAAGTCTGTTTTTGGTATTTGTTCGTGTGGCAAATCAAATTTTAATTTAATTGATGTTGCTTGTTAAATGAGTCATGAGAGAAATGAAATTGGGCAAAAGGAATCAATTGGTTTTCTCAAAATATGAAATTTGAACAATTTATTTACCAATGAAAGTTATCATTAAATTATAAAGATAAATTGTTTTTCAAAAATGTTATTGGTAGATCTGAAAAATGTTTTTCAATTGTTTTAATACTATACTATAACAAATAATAAAAAAATAATAAAATTTAAAAACATGTTTCATTAACATTTACTTATCGACTATTTTATTTATTACAGTTATGGCTGCAGCATCCATTGCCAACATTGTTAAAAGCTCACTGGGTCCTATTGGTCTTGACAAAATGCTTGTTGATGAGATTGGTGTAAGTTTTAATCAAATAAAGAATAATAATATTGCCATGTTTTATCAAAATAAAACCTATATTTATAGGATACAACAATTACAAATGATGGAGCCACGATTCTCAGACTTTTGGAAGTAGAACACCCAGCAGCTCGTGTGCTTTGTGATCTAGCACAGTTACAAGATGAGGAAGTAGGTGATGGCACTACCTCAGTTGTAAGTATAGCAATATTTATTTTTCTTAATAATACTTTGAGCTGACTTAAGTTAATTTTGCTTAATTATTGCATAGGTAATTGTAGCAGCAGAGTTACTTAAAAATGCAGATGAACTCATCAAACAAAAAATTCATCCTACTTCAGTAAACAGTGGTTACAGATTAGCCTGCAAGTATGTACAAGTTGTAAAGTTTTTTAAATATTAATTGGTTATTTTTCACTAATAATATCTTCAAACTTTCAGAGAAGCCTGCAAATACATTCAGGAACATTTAACAGTCAGTGTTGATGAGCTTGGTAAAGAATGTTTAGTCAATATTGCCAAAACTTCAATGTCCAGTAAAATAATCAATTTGTATCCTTTTCCACTTATAAATTATTCTAAAATTATTATTTAATTCTCCCACTTTTAATAATTATTATATTTTGCATTGCAACTATTTTCCTATACCAAAAATATGTACAGTGATTCTGATTTCTTCGGCAATATGGTCGTTGACGCAGCAATGGCAGTTAAAGTCAATGACGGCAAGGGAGGCCATTTGTACCCCATCAAGGCCGTCAATGTCTTGAAAGCTCACGGAAAGAGTGTTCAAGAATCCGTTCTCATCCAAGGTTACGCGCTGAACTGCACAATAGCCTCCCAAATGATGGTCAAAAACATCGTAAACGCCAAGATAGCGTGTCTGGACTTCTCGCTGCAAAAGACTAAAATGAAGTTGGGTGTGGAAGTCCTCGTCGAAGATCCCGAGAAGCTTGACGCCATTCGTCAGCGTGAGTCTGATATCACAAAAGAGCGCGTGCAGAAGATCCTCTCCACTGGTGCTAATGTTATTCTTTGCACTGGTGGCATTGACGACTTATGTCTTAAGGTAAGATAAGATTTTGGTTTTGAATTTTTAACATACATTCTAAATACTAAAATTATTTTTTATGTTTAGTATTTCGTTGATGCTGGAGCCATGGCTGTACGCCGGTGTAAAAAGGTCGATCTGAAACGTATTGCTAGAGCTACTGGTGCCCAGTTCATAACATCCTTGACCAACATGGAAGGTGAGGAAACTTTCGATGCTAGTGCTCTTGGAGAAGCTGCAGAAGTTTACGTCGAAAACATTTGTGACGACGAGCTCATCATTATCAAAGGGTAAAATGTTTAAAAATAATTAACTTAATTTAACTGAACGTACGTTGTTTGTTGACTTCGCTATTTAAATTACATACTAAAAAACATTAAATTTATAGACCAAAGGCTAGGACAGCAAGTTCCATCATCTTACGTGGACCCAACGATTATTACTGCGATGAAATGGAACGTTCGATTCACGACGCTTTGTGCGCAGTGAAACGAGTTCTTGAAAGCAAGAGTGTCGTTGCCGGAGGTGGTTGTGTCGAAGCAGCCCTTTCTATTTACCTTGAAAATTTTGCCACTTCTTTGGTAATTTAAAAACTAGTTAATTCATTTCTTTGAACAAAAAAATAGTTGTCCAGAGCTTACAAATTTTGTTTATATATTTACAGAGCTCGCGGGAACAGTTGGCAATAGCTGAATTTGCTCGTTCACTTTTGGTTATCCCTAAAACTTTGGCTGTCAATGCGGCGCAGGACGCCACAGACCTCGTTGCTAAACTTCGAGCTTATCACAATTCTAGCCAGACAGTTGTGGATCACGCCCACTTAAAATGGTAAGATTTTAAAGTTTCATTATAAAAAATTATAAACATGATTTTTTTTCTATCTTACAGGGTTGGTCTCGATCTGCTTGAGGGAACTATCCGAGACAACAAGAAAGCAGGAGTTCTGGAACCAGCAATTTCAAAAATAAAATCTCTCAAATTCGCTACTGAAGCTGCCATTACCATTCTCAGAATCGACGATATGATCAAACTAGACCCAGAAAGATCTAAGGACCAATCGTATAAGGATGCTATGGAATGCGGCCAGCTTGATGGATGAAATTAAATTATATATTTTAAATGATTTCTATTATAATTAGATTATTACACTGCTCAGACTGTTTTTTACAAAGGACTTTTTATACTAAGAAAGTCTAAAACCTCACACAGAATTATAAGTGTCTGGATGGTTGATGTATGTTTGATGAAATTCTATAGCTTTTGCAAAAATGGAGAAACAATGATACTTACTTTGCAAAAGAGTCGTAAGTTGTTATGCATCCAGAAAACGCTTATCACAAAAAAAATAATGCTAATGATGAATGGAACATTTTAAATAAAGCTTTTCATTATCAAATGAATTTCTATTAATTTATTTATTATATTTAATATTCTTATCTACAAACAGTGTAATTAAATTTCAATACGGGATTTTATAGAACATAATGGAACTTTGAGTCGAAAATTATAAGTATAAAAAAGGAATCAAAGTGATATTCACAGTAATCCCGTCGTAATAGTTTTATTTTTTTCACCGACTTAGTTTAATAAAAAACCACGCTAGTTCGCGAGACAACTTTTTTGTCGCGCTTTCTTTAACACAATATATTACATCATTCGCTTCTTTCGACAATTCTACAACAAGAGTATAATCGTCCAATTAAACTACATTTCTAAGAACGTAACATTCGTCTCTCGATGTCGCATGTTTGATATAGCGCAGAATACAAGTTCCGCTAGTTTGATCTAGCAGGATTTAGGAGATATCCAAAACCCTTGCACAAATTACTTACAAAGAAAATGAATAAATTTTAGTAAGTTTTTTGTGAAAGTTTTGAAAAAATAATAAATTTTTTTAAAATAATTTTGCTTTTCAACTTCGTAACAAGACTTCTTTCTTATCATTATTAATTAGCTTTTGTTAAAAAAAAGAGAGTATATTCAAAATTACACAGATTAATCGAATTTTAATTGCCATAGCCAAGAATTATTCTTCATATTTTAAGCTTCATTTTTAAACTTTATTCGACGAGTAAATAAAAAAAATAAGAACTTAAAATAGTTTAGAAAGTAAAGATAGATAAAAATTACATTTATTATTTAATTTATAATTCATTCATTTTACTATCGAAGTGTATATAAATTGGAATTTACTCTCTTTTTAAACATCTTAATTTTTGATATTTGACGAACCGTACTTCAAATTCATCAGATTAGTCGTAAACAAAGCGGTAATTGTCTACAATTAATCTAAATTGGTCGTATTTGTCAAAAATCAACTTTCCATTCGATAAATTTTTTAAAATTATATAGTTTTTGGTAATTAAAATTGAAGCGATATGCATTCGTTCTCAATCTTTATAATTTTTTTGAAATTTAGATGAAAAAACCGAATGTGTAGCTTATTAAAAAGTGAGTTCAGAAGTTCGTTATAAAATAAAATTCAAATTGTTTTAATTATCTTATTTTTAGCATCTAACGAAGTCGTGTAGAAATATACTCTTTCTTAATCTTATGTATTTATATAATATATTCATGTTTATCGAGCTTTTTATTGGAGGGAAATAAATACTCGTGGTCTGATAAATTTCGTGATTGCCGCATACTCGAAAAAAGGAAATAAAAAAATCATGCGAATATGTAGGTGATGATACGCGCCGATTGAAAAATTCGCAGGAAAAATGAAGAATTGCGTTTAAAGTGCTGGATTCTCGAACTTTGGACCTTTGGTAACATATATGTCAGCATAAGAGCATTCTTGATTTATTTCCAAAACTTGGAACTTCTTTAAAACCAAAAGAGTGTAGAACTTTTGAGCCGCCTGCAAAATAGTTAAGGTTCAAAATTAATTTTCTTGATTAAAATCCTGTGAACAATTTTATATTTTTATATTAATTGTTTTACATACCTGCTTTCTGGTATTTTTGTGTGTCATTTCTGATAGCGTTAAATTATCCCTAGCACATAATTTGTTTTTGATAACGTGATACATATGAGCTGCACGCTTATTCAGCACTCGCTCTTCAAACTGTTCATAAGTTTCGTCCATTTGCTGTTCTTCTTGCTGCAAATTCAATAAAAACTCATTAGCAATTGCAAGATTTTTTTTTTTAGCAAGAATTATAATTGATTATTATACCGGTCCAACAGAAGGCGGGAACTCATAGTCGTCTTGATTCCATGGAGTGGCTGGCCCTCTTTCCGAAGCAGCTCCTGGGGTGTGTGCTGGATGATGATCATCGTAACCTCCCATGTAAGAAATGGGTGGTGCATTCTGCAAAATTTTTCAGTCTTAAAAAATTCTCCTGATTAAAAGATACCATTAGAAGAGTAACTTACTTGATCGTAACCCATGTTCTCCATTTGAGGCATTCCATCGGCGGATGGCATGGCAATGTCCTGTTGAGGCGAACGATGCGGCGAACCTTCGATATGTGCATCGGTACTGCCGAGTAAAGAACTAACCTCGTTAGCCGGGGGCATCTCCATGTTGAGAAGATTTTCCGACTGTTCACCAGCACCCATGATATCAGTTTGATCAATGATACTACTGATGTCAGGCACTGCAGGTTCCTGCGGCATAGGTACTTCGGGTTGATGAGCAGGGGAGGGTTCTGGATGGAATTCTTGAACTTGTTGCATGCTTGGCTCTGCGGGCTCTGTAGCAATTGAAGGATGCGAGACTTCAGGTGCTAGGGGCGACGAAGGCTGGAATAAAATAATAGAAAGATATTATGAAAAATAACTTAATATTTTTTAAATTTATAGTCCCTGTTAAATGTATAAAGTAACTTACTTCTTCATCGGCCGGTGCTTTGCGTTTCCGCGTGGATCTTCGCGTCTGAATGCCACTTTGTTCGAATACGGGTTCTGGTTCTTTCGGTTCATCCCTCATTTGTTCTATCGGTAATCCGTCATCGTCCACACCAGCGATTTTACCAAAGTCATCATGATCGTATGTCTTACTCGTCAAGTGTCGTTGATAGTTCTAAAATAATTAAAGATTTGAGTAAATGATTTTCTAAATACAAAAATTTTTTAAATATAAATGAATTTTATAAATTGCATACCTTGAACAAAACTCTTGCTGGGATTGGCCTAGCGGGAAGAGCAAATAGTTTTTCAACTCCACCAGTTTCCTTCCAGTGCATCAACCTCTTTGTTGGAGGCGCCAAATCCAATGTTGTAACGATATCACTGGTATCAGATAACTGGGCCTTCATTTCTTCACCGGAAATATTCTTAATTTCGTCGACAATCAACTTCCTCTTACGTTTTGCCTTTGTAAAGCCTTTAAGCGCAGAGGCATCAACTGGTGCTAAGGCGAAACTCTCTTCCTCGTCATGCAATAACGTCGTCTGCTCTTGGAGAACGGGCTGCTCTTCATGACCATCCATTGCATGGTCGTCTGCTGCAATTTGAGGAGCTGGTGTGAAGCGACGACTCGCTACACTTATTCTACCACCAGCTGCATCCAATCCTGGAGCGGGTGTTGTTGGTCTGGAGCCGTCACTGCTGCTCAAAGAAACATTTTATTAATAATTTTATAAATTGAATATGGATTTACGATAAATTACAACTTTGTTATTTACCTCATACCACCCATTGGTGATGGTGGTCCACCAAAATGATCTCCCATATCTTCATCTGAATCTTCATGAACCGAAGAAGCTACAGCTGCTGCATTTGGTTCATGCTGTTCTCCGATTGAACTAACATCTGGAACAGGAACTTCACCCATGGGAGTTTCATCAAATAATCCACCTTCAAACAATCCTCCAGCTGCAAATAAAAGGAAAATTTTGATTATATATAGCAGTAACCACTTGAATGAAAATTAAATGCTTGTTTCAATTGCTTACATATCATATCTTGTCCTAAATGACCACCAAAACCATCATCTCTAATTGGAGTATCTATGTCCATTGGTTGTGCTGCTGATGATGTACCAGCAACAGCTTCTTTTTCCTGCTGTTCTAAAGCAGCTTCAATTCCAGCCCCATCATCCGTAAATAACATATGTCTCTATAAATTCAAATTCAAATCATTAACAAAGTAATTACAAGTTTTAAAAATAAGAAAATTAATCAGTATTTTTATTCATACTTGATCTAGAGGGGCATCTATATTTGAAGCATGTCGCAGCAACTCAGGTGGTTCAACATCAAAACTCATATCACCAAAACCTTGATCATGTGAAACTAAAGACAAACTTCCATAATCTTCCCTCATGGTAATTTCTTCAGCCCTTGATTGGTTAAGGCTAAATTGAGCTTCAATATCAACATCCCTACAAATATCGAAACTGATTGATTAGTTGTAAAAGAGTTAAGAACGATGATATGTTTGATAAAATTACTGAATTCTTACTTTAGTTCCGGCATGGCAGTATCAAAGTCATGGAAGACTTCTGGTAATGTGATAGCATTTACTTCTGCTTCACGATGTTCTTCTGGCAAATCTACCATTCCTGGCCTAAAGGCCATTTTGATTTTAACAAATGCTTCATTGCAATCTGCCAGCAGATATTTAGCTTTACGGGAGTAAATACGAACTACTCCAAGCAACAAGTGACCTGAAGTTCTCAATGCCATTTTAACCTGAAAATTTTATTATTTGTATACATGAATTTATATACTTAATAAATTGTATGTCATAAAAAAAATTATTAATTAAAATTATTTTTCATTTTTATTAAAAGCAAACATATTTTACGCTAATGTATATTTTAGTTGAAAAATTAATTTTTAACTGACAATAATGTTAATATTAAGTAAATATAAATTTAATTCTTATTGAAACTGTTATCATTAAATACGTTGAACTAAGCATATAGTCTCTATAAGTACCATAATTCAATGAGAAACACAATTTTATAACTGAAACTTATCTACAAATGATCTTTTCATTGAGTAAAATTATTTATTGCACTCTTACTAACCTTGGGCTGCAATATACCATCAACAGACTTTTCGATATTAGTTTCGAAGACATGAGCTTTGGTGAGTTTTTTGTCCCAGTGAGCAGCCAGCCAAATCCGGGCCAGGGGGCCCTTTTTGGCCAGCACGAAGTGTGCGTAGAACATGTTGACAGGCTTTTCTACTCACACTCCACCTCCAATAATCCCAAACCACCACAACACTAAGCTCTCACAACTCTTCACCACCTAAGGACAGCCTCTAACTGTGGTAGCAATTATAGATCTGGTGTACTTGGTGTCTTCTTCAAAAGTGAATCCGAGTTCGCGGAGCATATTTCGTCCCTATTTGCATGCGAAAAAATCGCGCGAAGCAGCGTTTTGCCGAGCAAAAGACTTAAACAAAAGGGAAAAACGGCGCGATCGAAATTGTCAACAAAAACGATCAAGATGGCGTCGGATCCCGGAGATTTTGGCGGTTCCCGCGCTATTCTCTATCTCAACTCGTATTTCCTTCGTCGAGCCGCAGTTTCTCAGCACCCGGAGGTGGTCGGTCGCATCCTTGAGAACAGGAGCGTCGCCTCGCCTGAATTTCCCGGTTAACTCGCGGACGTTGACACATATGCGGCACGACGAAGCAACAACGCGTCGTCTACACTGGCGGTCAATTTAATGGGTACTGTTTGTCTCGCTTGAGCACGCCTTGACGCGTTGGCTCTCTCTCTCTCTTGCTTTTCCCCTCCCCTAGTCTCCTCTTTCAAGCGCTTGCGATCGTCTACCTTTTTCGCTCTCCGGTTCCCCCCCTCCTTTGAAAGTGGCGCTGCCTACGTAACCGTTAGTCAGTGCGTTCGCAAATGCATCAGGGATTTCGGGAAATCCAGCCCACTTTTCACCCGATGGTCAGAGAAAGTGCGGTAGCGGTAGGATGAAATTGAGCCGATAACAGTATGTTACTTGGAAAATTAGCTTAATTAAAGGAATTTTTTAATAAAGCAGGATTTTAGGTGTAGATTTGCACAGATTAGAAATCAAATTTTGATCAAACTTTGTGTTTTGGAAAACAAAGAGAAAAAAAGAACTTTAAAATCATTGGCAACTCATTTTTGATGTTCTTTAAACTTAAAAAGATCATTTCATAAGCAAAAATTGTTTAAGCTTGGAGAAACGTCACTTAGATATAAATTAAGATAAATTTACAGTTTAAAATCCTTCACTTTGATTTGCCACATAAATAGTTAAATCATTTTATTCTTGAACAGAAAGCTAGATTACAGAAACTGTAAATATTTAAGAAGTGGCACCCCAAATTAATCAAATAATTGGTCTAAGTAGTTTTTTAAATGATCTAAAAGATCTGATCATTTTTTTAATTTGACTCATTTGCCTTTCAGAGATAGTTAACAAAAAAGTTGTAAAATCGCAGCGCTCCAGCACGGAAGAAATTGAGTTTTATCGGTAAATACGTTACCTACATCAATGATTTTCGGGGCTTAAATTGAAACTATCAATTTGCGCTAATTGGTCGTTTATTTAATTTTACAAACAAGTAAAAAGAGTAAAAAATATTAACTTAAATAAACGTTGTACGCGCATGCGCACCGGAAAGGAAAATATAGTAATTTATTAGAAGACACAGAGAGCATTAATTTTGTTCTTAAAATGAGAAATATAAATTGAATGTCAAAATAAAGTTGCGAAAAAATTAAAGTTTTAATTAAAAATTTTAACATTTTATTTACACAGTTGCACAATAATCATCTATTAATTCCAAAGACTCAATTTCGATTTCCTGCAGATTTGCCTTCGACTGAATTCCATGCCGACGCCAGAACTCAATACGATGCATCTCATTGAAGATTCCATATTTCAAGTAGTCACCGTAAACCGGTCTTACTTCATTCTGAAATTAAAGAATGATGTTTTAAAGTACGTATATCCTTATTAAAGTTTATGACAATTATGACAAATTACGGAAAAACATTTTGAAAATGACACGCGATAACGCCCAAAAAATTGGCAAAATATGAGGAAACGACAAGCATATCTTTTTCGAAACATCAATTGCGCCGTGAATACTAAAAGCTAGTACAAATCTTTCAAAGAAGTAACAGGCACCTTGGTAATAGTTTGATTTCTTCCTTTTTCCCTGATTCAATTTCCGTCCCTTCAATTTCCTTTCCTGGTTCAATTGCTTTCATGCCCATTTTAACTTTAAGGTTTTGTAAGAAAAACTTGTATGGTTCTTCCTGTGCAGGAATAGCAGCTGGGATTTTGAAAATCCGTCGCGCAGGAGCCGTATTTATTATAAAAGCGTGCAGTATTCCGAAGGTACTGCTGGATAGCATGTATATATTGGACGCCTGAAAACAACAAAAAACAGTTACAAAGATATTTAATGTTATTCCAAATATGAATTTAACTATATAATAGTGGCTTTATTAAACTTAAAAGTTATAATACATTTTCATTTTTTTTTTCGATATTTTTCGTTATGAATTTAACTATTTATATTATTTAAAAGTTTCTTTTTAAAATGTGCTTTTGAAAGATGTAAAATTTATACATGTTACCGACATTGCAGTTTTCCAAATTTTTAATTCTTTAAAATTTTATAAAATATCTCTTTGCGGTATTTTTTTTATCTGTTTTTTCACCTTATTTCTTCAGCTGAAGTGTCTAGCCTATTCCCTGCCAGAGCCGCTGTGCACACAACTCGTAAATTTAACGCTCTTATGGAGAGGTGACGTAGTGTGCATTCAATGTGTGTTCCTATAGTGTTCAAAATCAATCTAGAATCGGTGAATTTAAGAGTGCAATCTGCAAGTTAAATTAGTGTGAAGTAAATTCGAATTGATCATTTGCCGTATTGTTTGGCTATCATTTGTTATTTAGTTTATATTATTTTGATATTTTCAGTTTATAAAAACTCAGCAATCTGCCTTTATTTTAGTTTTATTAAATTTTGCAGCGCTATAGCGTAAGTGGCGCTAGCGGGTAATAGGACTTCGAGTCCGGTTATAAATAATAAATAAATAAAATTAAAAAAAATCTGTAGACAACTATACGGAATATTTTCTGTACGGAAGGTTACTTCCTTACTATACGGAATACTTTCAACAATTTTAAGATAAGATAGAAAATTTGGGAAACGTCAATGTCAGAATCTTGAGTTTCTTTTTTGAAATAATCTTTGATATTCATTTAATGCTTAAAATTATGCACTTTGATGGCTTTTATTTAAATGAATTTAAAAATAAAAATATGACATGAATTATAATTTATTTAATTATAAAATTATCATATTTTTATTTAGATTAATTTCAGGCTATTTGATACTTACTGCAGGAAAGAGTGCACTGATTGGTAGTGTACAAACTGCTATCATTTGAAGAAATAGGAGTTTTCCCTGTTCTGCTGGGGATTCAGTATTTGTTCTGAACAATTGATAAACCTAAAAACAGTACAATTTGTATTTGTATACAAATACAAGCAGATCATCAAACTTATAATAATAAATTGTCGGAACAAAATGTTTACCTCAATTATAAGTATATTTGTCATTGCAATTGCAATTGGTAATACAAAATAGGGGTCAGTTTGGGTAAGATCCTGTACCCATCCAAAACCACCATTTAATAGTTCTTTGTAAGCAGTACCAGCAGCACTTGCTATTTAATTAATTAGGCATTCATTAATTTGTTAAATAAGTCTGCAACTGCAATTTTGAAAAATACATACTAACATCTGGTGGAGGCAAGCACAGATTCCTCGTAGCTAATGTGAAAGACACCCATAGTGGTGTTTGTATCATGAAAAGGGAGAAACATTTTATAGCATGGTAACCTTCTCTTTGTGAAACTTTCTCACGTGCTGTGTTTAGCTGAATAAAAATAATTTATAATACTTAAAATTTTAGATTTATAAACTGAAAGTAAATACTTACAGCTTTTTCATATTTGTCTACTACAAGTTCTTTTGGCCACCCAAAAACCTTCATAGCTTGTTGAGATTGAACTTCTAAATTCTTTGTGATACCTTTCATTTCCTCATCAATTACTTCCTTTGTTGCCAATAAGCGGACCTAAAAATTTTATAGTAATAAATATAAAAACTTTTATTTAAAATATTTTAATTAACTATATAATATCAAAATACCTGGTTAATTGAGAATGGTAGTGTTATGCACGTTCTTGCTAAAAAAGCTGTTAATGCAATGGATGCCCACCATGGCAAGCCGGTTACTTCATGAATATATAAAAGTACATCTGTAGCAGTATGAACTAGATTGCTTTCTGACATTAGGTCTATCAAATCTGGCTCATAAGACATATTATCTTGCATTTGGATTGACCCTACTTGAGGCTCTTCTACTATTGGCATCTCGAGTGTTTTCAAAGCATCTGGTAGTGCCGTCGAGGCATTTCTTTGAAAACTGGTGTACGGTGATGCTTGTGCATGATGTAACGTTTTTTTGCAATACTGTCTCGATAATGAAAAACAAGAGAAATGCTTCTCATTTTTGAGATGAAAATTAAAAGCGTAATGACTGCCGCTACTTCTGTTGATGTTTTGTTTTACAGATACAGATCGACAAGGATTGCGTCGAATTATTTGTGCAATAATTTTATTAGATAATCGAGAATTCATTATAATAAATAATGAAGTGCAATAAAATAAAAAATTATAGTTATTATAAGTTACACTTTTTCACGCACCGTGCTTCATGTTTTGAATTTGAGGTTAAAGTGCAGGTGCAGACGACAATAATAATACACTGTGCATTATCTTTTATCTTCTAATATATCATAATAAATATCATATTAGATAATTAGATTTTGACTAAAATTTCAAAATAAAAGAACATTTTTTCTTTAATAAAATATTTTTTAAATAAATTCAAATTCGATATTAAAAAAATTATTTAAATGAATAATTTAAAAAAACTCGGAACTAATTAAAAAAAAAATTATAAAGTAATAAACAATAAAACATAATATTTATATAAAGTGTGACTTAATTAAAATGAACCCATCCAACGATAATTTTGTATTTTATATCGTATTGTCAGTTTTGAGATGTTTATTTGTTAATTAATTTCTCAATTTTATTGTTAAATGAAAGATTTTACGTATATAATAATACTTTTTATTTAGATTTAAAAACTGTAATCGTTTAAATGTAACAAAAAATTTGAACAGGAATGATTTATTAAAAATCTTAGCCATTTAAATAATAAATTATACCAGTACGAAAATGCTAATGAAATAATAAAATTAGCATTTATCTTACAAACGTTAATAATTTATTTACACGTTACATAACGACCTATAGTAATTACAATTGTATAAATCTTCTTCGCTATCGTCGCCTCGTTCATCACGTATAATCATCGGCGCAACAAGCCGCAAAGAGCGTTGCGCGTTTTGCCTTGAACTTTCATCCAAAATTTCCGCTCTTTAACAAATGGAATTGTCGGAGCCAGGGGAGATCTTAATGGGTCCACCGGACGTCTTGATGGGGCCTGGCGGATGACCTCCAGGAGATCCACCGCAGTCTCCGCCGCAATCGTCATCTCCCTCGTCTTCCTCCTCATCCTCCTCCTCCTCTTCCTCGTCGTATGAGGGTCGTTTGGGTGGCGGAGATTTTCCGTTGGGGCTGGGATGGCCCATTGGATGGAACGGATCAGGGACTTTGTGACCGCCGAAGGGACCGCCACCACTTACAGGACCGACGCTGAACGCTGGAGGCCGATGACCTCCAATAGGAGATACGGGGCTCATGCCACGGTTGCCGCCTGGACCGAAGGGATTTGCACCTGTCGACGGAGCACCGGAACCGCCGCACGACCGACACGGTCCGGAACCTCCTGGCCGGCCGCCGCCGTATGGTCCTTGACTTCCGGGGCCGCCGCCGTACGGTCTTTGAGCTCCTGGACCGGCACCGAAGGGGTTGGAGCCACCAGGGCCTTTACTTCCTCCTGGGCCGCCACCGAAGGGGTTCGAGCCACCGGGGCCTTTACTTCCTCCTGGACCACCGCCGTAAGGACCTCCTGGGCTGCCACCAAAGGGGTTGGAGCCCCCGGGACCTTTATTTCCTCCTGAATTACCTAGAAATGGATTGCCTCCAGGTTTCATTGGTTCAGGATACTTGCTGCTTCCTGCACCGCCGTAAGATACTGCGCTTCCTGAACTACCTGCAAATGCGCCCTGGCCACCTGCACCACCTCCAAAAGCTCCCTGACCACCTGTACCGCCTCCGAAAGGCCCTTGACCTCCCGGTTTCATTGGCTCAGGATATTTGCTACTTCCTGAACTACCTGCAAATGCACTCTGGCCACCTGGACCACCTCCGAAAGCTCCCTGACCACCTGCACCGCCTCCGAAAGGTCCTTGACCTCCCGGTTTCATTGGCGTAGGATATTTGCTACCTCCTGCACCACCGTACGATACTGCGCTTCCTGAACTACCTGCACCACTTCCGAAAGCTCCCTGACCACCTGCACCGCCTCCGAAAGGTCCTTGACCTCCCGGTTTCATTGGCTCAGGATATTTGCTACTTCCTGAACTACCTGCAAATGCGCTCTGGCCACCTGCACCACCACCAAAAGCTCCCTGACCACCTGCACCACCTCCGAAAGGTCCTTGACCTCCCGGTTTCGTGGGCTCAGGATATTTGCTACCTCCTGCACCGCCGTAAGATACTGCGCTTCCTGAACTACCTGCAAATGCGCCCTGGCCACCTGCACCGCCTCCGAAAGATCCTTGACCTCCCGCAGCACCGCCAAAGGTACCCTGACCTCCTGCAGCCGGGCCTCCAGGACCTTTGCCCGAACACGTCCTACAATTTCCACGGCCTCCAGCACCTCCAGGATTGACTGGGCTCTGACCTCCGGGGAATCCACCAGTACCACCCGGGTACCCGCCTGGACCTCCTGGACCGCCTGGACCACCAGGACCGCCAGGGCCACCAGGACCACCCGGACCCCTCGGTCCACCTGGTCCACCTGGACCTCCTGCGCCATATCCTCCAGGAGCGGGTCCTTGGTTACCAGCCGGACCTTGATTGCCCTTGTTGGCGCAGGCGTTGCAGGTGCCTCCGGAACCTCCGGCACCGCCGGAAGTCGAGGCGAAAGCACCGCTGCACGAGCCGCGGTCCTGCAGCGGGAAGTCGCAGACGCTTATCTTCGGGTTGAACTCGGTGCCGATGCCGCAGTTGAAGACGAAGCAGCCGCTGTAGTCGCACAGCTGGTACTTGGTGCAGTCACCCGGATACGGCAGTACTTCGCCCTGCGAATCGGGAATCGATCGTTAACAGGTTTTATATGTAAAAGTGGAAGTGTGCCGTTTCTATCAATTGTATTGTGACGCGAAACTAATAATAGAAGCTTTGAAAATACGAACTGACTCAAGACAGTTATGCATCGATATGATTATTAATAGATTTGTGTGTGAAAGATATGCATAAACACGCGTCTATCAATTATTTTTTTTTTTTATCATCAACTGCAATGCTTACTTGTTCAAGGAAACAAAGCAGTTTTAATTAAATTGTTTATTTCAACCGTTGCCCAGAATTATAGTGAAGCTCGTACTTGAAAACAATAGCATGCGAATTATAAAAGTCAAAATATTTTAAGGGAAGATTTACTCGTTCGCATGTAAGAAATTAGTACGAGAAAGAGTTTTTACTTTTTTTTTTCAGAAAATGAACTTTTTTTTAATTACACTATTTTGAAAATTCAGCATTTAAACAGGTTTAAAATTGTTAAAAATGAAGATCGAAATGTCAACTGTATTTTAATATATAACTGAGTATGATTTTTCATTACGTGAATTTCATTATCTTCTAATGTAACTATTACAATCTTCGTTTCTTTGTTTCCTTTAATTATAATAATTTATTTTTAAAGTCAGAAAATAAATTACCTCAAGATAGACGTGGAAAAATACAAGCACTTGGTTAATTAAATAACGCAAATAAATGAAAAAAAATTCGTTGCAGTTAAATAAAAAACTTTTTTTTTCTTTTTCTTCTTTTCGATTCTTTTAAATTCAACCATCAGTATTTACTAAAATTTCCAGCTTTTCTCAAGCAAGCGGCAACGTCTCAATACAAAATTACGATTTAAACTCTCAAAAGTAACACATTACAATAAATCCCCAAAAAAATTACTCACATCGACCAGACTGGCAAGTAGAACGACACTCAAAGCGATCCCGAGTCGAGCCGCATCAGCCCTCATATTGTCCTACGATCTTAAGCTCCGACCAACTCCACAATTAAAAGTAATACAAACGGCAGCGACGATCGAGCTCCAATAACCGTCCGGATAATTGAAGCGTTCGTTTTTAAGCAGGCTTCCCTCGCCAAGCAGATCCCCCGAGCCACCACCGCGTGACGTAACCGTTCCCCAGCCTCCTCTCCGCGGATCGAAGGTGTCATCGATGCCCGGCGCGCACATAATCATCTCGTATTTTCCCGATATAATCATCGGCGGCGCCTTGCAAATTTTCCCGCATCTGTTAATCGACGATAAAAGATTTACAACGAAAGCAGGAGACCGAACCGGAAGGACAGTAGGATTCTGCAATTATGCAACCGCGAGATCGGAGATTAGCGGGAAACCAGACGAGGAGCTTCGTCTCGCCCTTGATGGAAGAAATTTTGGTGGACGATTGTTGCGGACGAGGACTTGGTGAGGCTGGGAGGATTTTTAACGCTGAACCGTGTCGTTTAGTATATTTATTTTATCGATTTGTTGGATGAACTTTTTAAATGGTTGGCTAATCAGTAGATAATTTTTTGATAGTACAGCATTAAAAACATTGTTTAAGTTACTTTTTCTGGTTGCTTTACTTTTTTGGCAGGAGGCATAGAAAACTTTAAAGATCTATCATTTGCTGTTTTAATTCTCGGCTTAAGACCTGCAGTCTACAGTACTTTTTTGTGAACAGATTCTTGAAATGTAGATTTTAGATCCATAATCTTTTCTCCGTCTTCTTTATATCTTTACATATTTCTTTTTCGTCAAAATTTATTATTTCAGATTGTTTCTTCAATTTATCTTCAATTATCCTCTTTTAATTACGTTGAATCACGCACAAGTAATACATGCACATAAAAATTTAAAATATTTCTCTCGAAAAAGAGAAAGACCGTCAATTTTTAACGGAGAAGAATCGATAAGTATCACGGTATGAAAAAGAAACCACACCGATGAACTCATTTTTAAAAACTTTCATTGATCTGCTCAATTAATAACCTCGAGTGATGTAAAATCTGGAGGCTAAATCTGGAAACAAGACGCAGCGCAGCATTGTTATCTCATCGGTTACGACGCTGGACTGTCTACGGAAATTTAATACCGAGAGTACCACTGATTACCTTATTACGCGAACATTCGGATATTTATTGTGCTGCAGGAATGGACCACCCTCCTGAACTCCGCCAAGGCGTATTCCATTAATATGTGCAACATTATATTTCCCTTCAGATCGCAGGCACTTTGAGTCGGGGTAAATTGAGCCGTTGGTTTAACCGTGAGTAAATAAAACATTACAAATAACGATTTTCTTTTTATATAGTAAGGAGGGTATAACAGGATTCTGAGGGGGGGTTGTTTTCTGTTTGATAAAATCCGTGTAAATAAAATCGATTTTGCAGAACTGTTGTAAGATTGTGAAAAACATTGCGTAAACTTTACGGATTAGAAAGGCGTATACGCCAATGAGACCTGCTATGTCTACGATTGGCTTTTTAATTTTGAAAAGGCCACATTATAGTTTATTTTAAACAGATTAATTGATAACTGAAAAATATTGACATCGTAAAACTTGCGAACACAAGAACGTGGGGCGCAAAGTCCCCTCTGATTTCAGATTAGGTTTATGCAATAATATGAGGCGATAAACGCAGTTATAAGATGCTTAAAAAACTATATATTATTTTCGGAAAATTTACAAAAGTTCATTTTTACACGAATCGTATACATAATCAATGTACATATATATCCATCTCTCCTCGCCAATCTCCACATTGGAAAATCTCTTTATTTAAACGATCCTTCACGTTCGGCCGATCCGCGCCTTGAGCTTCTCGAAGAAGTGCCGATACGGATGCTGCATCTCCTTCGAGGTCTGAGGAATTCCGCAGAGGCGCCGGAGACGAGTCGAGTGGAGGAGAAACACCTGGCAGAGGCCGAAGACGCTGCTCGTCAGCCAGTAGGTGATGGTTGCCTTGAAAAAAAAAGAGAGACGTCTCATTATGCGGAAATAAATAGGAGAGACGGTCAGAGACTTCGCCGGGTTTAATTCTCTCTCGGGATTGATGATTTAATAAACGTTTTCTAAGGACAGCCCGATGTCACGTCTGGTAATGCTTTTGATTGTTATAAAGGATGGGTTTTTCCTTTGTCGTTTAGCATTTTTCTGTAGCTGCATTGTTTTCTTTTTTTAGCAATGCGGCGTTCACTTGCGGCTCTGGTAATTGCAGTTTTTCTGTGATGCGATAAAAAATAGCCAAGCAATCAAGCTTAAAAGGTACTACGATTTTTCAGAAGCCAATGGCAAACAGTTCGCGAAAATAAGTCTGCTTATTGCTATTTTGCTATGCTGTTTTGCATCGTGATCGGCGATTGTGTAATTACAAAAAATAAGCAACGAAGTAAAATTGAACTTTAATAGCAGTGTGTAATAAAGAAATATTATTTGATTTTTGAAATTGGAAAAAATCTCAATTAAAACAAATATTTGAAAAAGAAAAAAAAAACTTAACGCTGCTTTTTACTGCTTTACAATCCCGGGAATTTTAAGTGGTCATATTTCTTGCGAGCTCAGTGACGTTAAAAACAGTATTCTCTAAAGTTTAATTGAAGGATCTTTTATTTCATGCATAAACAGAGCTTCTTCTCTGTAAAGATAAAAAAATTAACTACCTTCTATTTTGCAATGAACAGATTTCATGCAAATTTGGATATTAATGAGTAATGTTTGAATTTTAAAAATAACTAGGCTTTTTTTATTAAACGTAGTAGATTTTTTAATTTAGAACGCGACGCTGTAAATTAAAGTATTATTAGAGAAATTAAACAAATAAGATTTTTTAAAACATTCTTTACTTGAATCAGAAGAATTAATGATGAGAATACGAATTATAAAATTTCCATTTTAACCGTTTTGGAATAAATTCTACTTTTTGTAGATAATTTTATATAACTTTAATAACTTTAAAGAAAATTGGCAAATACATTTCTATTAAGAAGTATTTATTAAGAAAAATTGATTATTATAGTTTATAAAACTAAAAAAATTAAGAATGTAAAAAAGATGTGATTTTTTTCATGAATACAGATCTGAGGAAATACTTACTGCAGGCATAGAAGCAGCGATGGGTAATAATAATACAATAATACCCTTGAAACAATAAGATACAATTTTTTCAATTTTTGTTAATGGGACAGTTCGAAACATCTGATGAGCCTAGAAAATTTTTTTAATAAGTAATTAATATCTATTAAGAAGTAATAACGAATTAAAAAAAATAGTTCACCTCGTGAATAGAAAAATTAACTAATGCGAAAGTAATTGGAAGAATAAAATAAGGATCTGGTACTGTCAGATTGGATATCCATCCAAAACCTCCTTCTTGCATTTGAATAAAAGTCAATTTAGCACCTGCAATATTCAAATGAAAGATAGTGTTGTCAAACTAATTTTAATCTGCTGAGATTCATTAAAAATTGTAAAAACATATTTACTCGTATCTGCTTTAGGCAGCATATAACACAAATTTCTAGTAGCCACAGAAAATGAAAACCAAAGTGGAACTTGGATTAAAATAAGGATGAAAGATTTGCCAGGATGACAATTTTCTCTTATTACTAATTCCTTCCATTCTCTCCTTATCTATAAAGTAATTAAAATTAGAGGTTGAAATATAGTAAAAGTAAATAATATTATTTTTTTTTAAGTTTAAGCATAAATTAATTATTACTCTTTTATTATATTCCATCTTTGCAAGACTTTCTGACCATTTATGAATTTGAACAAGATAACTTGCTTCTTTTTTAAGAGTTTTAGCAATGCTCTCCATTTCTTTATTCAAACTTTGAAGTTTCGCTGTATTATAAGTCTGAAAAAAGAAGAGTATGAAGTTTTTAAGTAATCTTAAAAAAGAAAAAATCGAAATATGAATAAACATAATAAAATTTTCATTAAACTACCTGATATATAGAAAATGGTAATGTTACACATATTCGGGCTGTAATTGCTGTAACAATCACTGTTGCCCACCAAGGCAATCCGGTAACACTATGTACATTTAAAAGTACATTTTGAGCTATTTCAACTATTTTCCAATCCGAACAGTATATAAAACCTGGATTTGCATGTAGACCAAGTTGTTCTCCTACCGTTGATAAATCTGGTTTAATTTCTGATTGACTAGATATACTTCTTTGCTGAGAATTAAAACTGTGAAGGGTTGATGAAGTACCTAAAAATTTTCTATAAGAATTTCTTGACAAAGAAAAACTGGCAGACCCATTTCTATTTGTGTAACATAAATTTTTATTTTTATTTACATTTTGGCGTGTTGATAAAAAACGCAAATTACGTCGAAAAATAGGTAGAAAAATTGTATTTGATGATGTTAAATTCATTGTCACATCTAATAATAATTGTACTATATATTAAAAATTTTTATAAAAATAAAAATTCTACGTTTTTCCTTTTAATAAGTTTTATTTCTCTGGCCTTTCTGCTGTAAAACATTCTGTTTACCAGATTTGACCGAAGAAATTTGAGGTTACAAGAGCAGAAGACAAAATTATCTATTATCTAGATATTACTATGCTGAAAATCTTTCAACATTATATTTTACGCAATTTAAATTTGAAAAAAGATAATAAATACAGGTTTAAAGAAAAAGCATTTTTAATGAAAAAATATCAAAAATATATTTAATTATTTTTTACATATTTACATATGATTTAATTAATAAATGAACATTTAATTTATTATAACGTAAAAGAATTTTCTATTTTGTCGCAGTGATCTCACTAGAAAAATGGACACCATGCAGCTCTCAAACGTCCTAATACATTTAAATCTGTGGCTTGGTCCAGTAGGCATTGCACCTAAAATGAATTAAAATCATAGAATTTTATAATGTTATATTTAATAAATTTTATTTAATAAGATTAGTCGAAGTCGTAAAAAAGTATTTAAATTTTTTCAAATTTATGAAAACATTTATAATTTTAAATACTTTAATGAATTGAGAAAGAATTGTTCAAGATAAAAACGTACCTGCTCTTCAGGTGTAAGATTATAAACGTGTTTAATAGACGATCTAAAAGTTACATGCTGTCCGTGATTTCCACTCACAATATGTTTGTATAACGTAAAATACTTATTCTCATCATCTTCATCATCATCATACGCATACGACAACTCTTCTAACATAATATTGGAAGGTTTAGCACCACTCAATTTCTTTTGTACAATGATATATTTTTTCTTTGGCGACCATCTTACATCTAAAATTTAAAAGATGCAATTTAAATATAAAAGCAGTTTTTTAAATTTTGCAGTTTTGTTTTATATTATTTGTTATATTATTTTGCAGGACCCTTCTATAAATAATAAGGTATTTTAAAAAGATTTAGAATAAAATTGAAAAATTGGAAAATTAATTTCGGTACCTCGCAGTTATTATTTATACTTATTATTTATAAATTGTGGCAAATTACCTTTACTTTGCTCATCAGCTTTCAATGTTTTAATCAACTTTTCATTCCAATTCAGAGGCTCATGTAAAAGCACATTTAAATACATTAAAATAGAATTACTTTCTTTCTTGAAAGCAGTTAATACGTGAGACATTATCGTACCAAATAAATCTCGCTCATTCAATGGTCTCAACAATCCCAAAATTTGATTTGTTAATCTAAAAGGAACTATCTCAGGAACTGGTTGATCAATTGCTGTACCAAAAACTGATGCAAAATCTATACCACAACACACACCCGATTTCACTTCTACAAGAATTTTTTCTAAGCATCGATTTCCGACGCCTAAAATCCAGTGAGCAGTGCACATCGTTGCATAGCTTATTATAAAATTTTGCCTCAACTAAAATTAAAGTAAAATATGTATGCATATAACAATTATTGCAATGCTATAATTCAAATTAATTTTAACACGTATTTTAGATATTACCTGAATAAAACAGTCCACTGTTAGGCTAGTTGATAAAAATGCTTTTACTTACAAATCCCAATCTAGAAAATTAATTAATTTTTCCATCATGGCTAAAACATCAACTGGACTATATTTTTCAAGAGCTTGATTGTAAACATCACTTTTTTGAGACGGTATACCACTAGAAGCTTTTCCAATCCATTCCTGATATTTTTCCATTGCAGCTTCTATGAACCGTTTGTTTTGTAACATAAGATCGATGTATTCTTTTAATGTTTTGACTTTATCAAGACACTGTATCAGACCCAATGTTTTCGAAATTGGCACAACTGAGAATGTATTTACAAACAAGTATCTTTTGTAACAATTAGACTCCTGAAGCAAAATCTCATTAAAGAAATCAAAAATCTTTTGCATTCTTTGGTCTAATCGTACATCTTTTTCTGACTTTACAAGGAAACTGTATTTTAGGGCATTTTTTCCTATTATGCTAATTCTTAAACAACTACAACTATCATTCACAACTTCAACAACCTTCTCAAAACACCAAATATCCACATGATGACGAAGGAGCGGTTTTTTCTTTCCAGAATATAGACCAGGAACTTCGATCTTTAAATTATTTTTTGTAAAATTATATAAAAAAGTAGTAAATTCCTTTAGAGAAAAGAAATTTTCAGAGTTCTTTTCACTCGTGGGCAATGATTTATTAATAGTTTGATACATGGTTCTTAAGTTTTCCATTGCATTAGTAAAATAACCTGCGGACTGCAATTTCTGTAAGTTCTGTCTGTACTTATCAAAATACTTTTTATGGAAAGAACCCTGTTGATGTACTTCGTTTTCACTAAACATCTAAAAAATATAAACAAAAATAGCACTGATAATAAATACATTTACAATCCCTTTTAAATTATAAAAAATAAATTACAAACCTTCTTATATAATAAATTTATACCAGTTTCAAATAATTCACAATTATTCCCCGACTGAATCAACTCTAATATACGATTCTTTAAGAAATATTTCGGGTGATATAGACACTTCAATGCGTCGAAATATTCATTTACTTTTGCATTTGAAAAAAGAGATTCGTGTATAATTCTTATGGCAGGATTTTCACTTAATTCAGAATGAGCTTCATATGTCATTCTAAAACTATAAATAATTGCATTTGGATAATCTTTGGCTAATCTCTCAACAATTGGAAGTATCAATGAAGAAAGTGGTGTCGTTAAATGTAGTACAATTTGTTCCTACAATACAATAAAAAAATATATTTATGATAATTATTTAATGATTAATACAAATATTCTTACCTGCCAAGATAGAAAAATCCAGCTCGGCACATTTTGGCATCCATTTATAAAATTTTGCTGAATTTGTTCATTATTTGTCAAAACTGAGCTGTTCAAAAAGTAAGAAAAGTAACGAGTAGCTTGTTGAGAACCTAAAGTCATGGCTGCCAGTACAGTCGAAAGATATTGTTCTTGCAAACTTAAATCACGACTGAATCTGCCAGACTGAATAAGTTCGTAGCAATATTTGGCTAATTTTATATAACTTTCAGCCATTTCTCTATTATTCCCCAAGCTACACGTATTTTTTAACATGTTTAACGCATAGTTTATTAGATTTTTCTCAAACTGCTCTGGACTTTTGATATCTAAAATTTCAGTAACAAATTCATTTTCCATTGCAAGTGGTTTGACATTAAAATGTAATTTCGCTGAATTATAAAGAGCGGTTGTGACATCGAAAACGTGGTGTTTCACTTTAATTGTAGTTGAAATGTCTATGTTCTCATTCTTAATCAAATTTTCAGCTAATTTCCACGACTGTATATAATAGATAAACTTATTTTGGATATCGTTTTCGTTTTGACCGGCAAGTAACTGAAGCTGTGAATTAGCTAAGTCTAACTCATATTGGAGTTCTTTAAGAATAATACTGGAATTGTTTATTTGACTAAAAGCTTTTTCAACTTTTTTAATGCACTGCCTTGATAACCTTTGGTTTCCATTTTCATGTGCTAGGTTAATTATTTTTAATTGCTGGCTTATATTTGACGTTGCTAGGTCATTTAATATCCTAAAACAATAATATTAATTTATGTGATATCTCGAAATTAAATATATATTAATTAAACTGTTTATTAAAAAGATATTTACCCATCATCCATTGAAATATCCTTCAGTTTTTCTTTTAAGAAACAAGAAAAGCCTAGTCTATACCCTATTATTATCTTCCAATTTAAAAAATCATCTTTAGGATTGGGTGAATTTTTTTCCCAATAGTTTATCAATTTTCTCGTACTGCCCAATAGATCTTTTGATTTTATAGTTTTTAAGTATTCATCTACTTCTCTCACGCTCATCATTTTTTTTAATAATCGGAGCCGTGTTTCTTTTGTGAAGTATTTTAAGTTGATCCACCGTTCTGTGGCATAATCCACACAATTTCGAAGACATTGCATGGACGCTCCCTCATTTGATGCGTTTTCGCTGCACAAGTAGAATATGGCGATCTGGTCGCCAAAAAATTTGGTAAATGCTGGTCCTTGCTCGTCTACCCAATCATTGATTATTGTTAAGAAATCAGTTTCTGGAACTCTACCAGTTGAAAAATCCTGCATCATTTTTTGCAATTGCGCCTACGAAAAATTTTACAATTTAAAACTGTTATTATTGTTTTAAAATGTCAATGTTAAATGCTAGTGTTCTAACTTGTACAAAATTATTATTATTAATATTTATTATAAAACATATTATTAAATAAAAATTAAAAAGAATTTTAACTACTTTTAAACGTAAAATAACGAAAATCGGTATTACTCATTATATCCCCAAGAGTAATTTGGATCATGATTACAATGGAGTCTTCAAAAAATTACAATATATACCCGTTTTCTAATATAAAAAAAAATTATTGAAAAACTCACCGTTAGCAACCATGGCATTATTATCTCAGTTTGTCGTGGATCATCCCAAATTGAATTATAATTATCATTTAAAAGGTCATTAATTATTTCGTTCATATTTGACCAAGAAGAAAGTTCACTCAAAGACTGAAATATAAAAATTTATTTAACTCTTTTTATTTATTTTTCTTTGTAGAACAATTATTATAATACAATAAATTATAATCTTAATAAATTTTCGTTCAAAAACATATTTTTGCTTCGAAATTCATATCTTTTTAAATTAATTATTTAAAAATTAAAATAATTTCATTAAAAATAATATATAAAATTAATTAAAATAAATAATTTTTTTTAAAAAGCTCTTGAAAGAAGTAGTTAAATTTAAAACATCCGCCCTTTTATTATAAATGACATCGGGAATTCGGGATCGGGTGAAAAATGTACCTAGCTTTATCTCATCTTTTTATATATAGTATACATATCAGTTGGACTTCAAGTCAGTACAGGTTAATATTCGCTATTTTATTGACCACATCAAACATTAAATTTTACTGTTCAAAATGTTAACAGATATTAACCTGTCAAGTATTTGTGACTGATTTCACAAACTGACAAAATCCTTGTATTGTCAATAATATTTTTATTCATTATTATTAACATTTTCGATGTTTTGTAATTCCTAACCTAAGAACAAAACTGTAGCCCTCGTTCCAGAAAACGTATCGGTGAGTATTTTTTTAATCTTACGTCACACTTAACATTTGACATAGAATGAAAAGAAAGTAAATTTTACGAAATTTTGCAGACAATAAATTAAAAATATGGGTAACTCGGGATCAAGTCCTCAACTAGCTGCAAATCAAAATTCTGCAGCCCCAGTTCATTCTGAAGGGATGAAGGGATCAATTTCAGAATGCCCAGTTCACAACCAAAATAAAGCACCACCACCGCCACAAAAAAGTGAATGTCCAGTACAACATGACTTTTCAGATATAAATCCACTAAATATGATGCCCAAAGAAAATCAAAATCCAGCACCTGACCAACCGTTTCCACTCTCTAAAAACAGACAGGTTTCTTCCATACCAAAAGCAACTGAAGAGGGTGGATTCTGGGTTTATCCATCGGCACAAATGTTCTGGAATGCTATGCTTCGCAAAGGATGGCGTTGGAAGGATGAAGACATTTCTCCAAAAGATATGGATGATATCATAAAAATTCATAACGCTAACAATGAACAAGCATGGCAAGAAGTTCTTAAGTGGGAAGCCCTACATATGTCAGAATGTAAATCACCCAGACTGAAAAGTTTTGGTGGTAAAGCTACAAGCTATTCGCCACGTGCAAGAATTCGATACTGGCTAGGATATGGCTTACCATTTGACCGACATGACTGGATTATTGATCGATGTGGTCGAAACGTAAGATATGTAATAGATTATTATGATGGTGGACAAGTAGACGAAAAGTATACATTTGCTTTATTGGATGTCAGACCTGCTATGGATTCTTTTGGAAACATTTGGGATCGCATGAAAGTGACATGGTATCGTTGGAAATATCAAGATAAAAACGATTATGAAGATAACAAACACAGTGTTTAGAATTAAGTTTCACTTTGTAGATATTTATAAATATTAATGTCTTAAATATTTAAGTGTAAAAAATCGTTGATTTTCCAACAATTAAAAGTTACCTAATGTTATGTAACAGTAATTTTAATGTATGACAACAGATTTTTAATATACATACTTTTCAAAAAAGTATCCACTACATTGTATAAAAGATATCAAATTGGAACTGTATTACATTAATATTTAAATTTCTAAATTTAAAAATATTTGGAAGTATATAGTGAAGCAATAAAATACTAAGACCACATTTGTACAAATGATGTCATAATGAATTAATAAAATGATCCTCATTTCATTTAGCATAAATATTTTAAAAACTTAATTTTGCAATGTGTATTTGAAAAATCATGTGCCACAAAATAAATATTGGCATTATAATATATACACGTACAGATAAATTTTAATAAAATGAAAACTGCTATAATTAAGTTTCATTAAATTTTAAGTAGTTTTATAAGGCAATAGCACAAACAATAATGTTTAAGCATATTACAAATGTTAGCAATCCTAATTAATCAAAAGATAATCTGTCATATTTTAATGCAAGTAACATTTTTATTAAGGGAAAAATTAATATTATTTTATTCTCTTCACTATAATTATTTTGTTTTACTTACTCTGATTATAACGTTAATTACAAAATATTATAATTTTCCGATTAAAACACTAAATTCTCAAATACTTAAAAAATGTGCAAAATTCGCTTACCCGAAGCATGTCTTCCATAATATAATCCTTCACATGACTATCAGCATTTCCAAATTCTAGTTTATGAGCAGCATTTTCTGCGCGCCAATTTCTTTCTATCTCTGTTAAATAATTTTGTCGAAAATTATCTAAATCTAAAGACAACCAGTTTTTAAAAATGCTGTGTGTGGTATCGTAATCACCGGCTGATTGATACAACATTGCTAACTGCATGTTGTGCTGAAGTTGCGAGGCATCGAATGCACTTAAACGCCATTGAAGTGTTGACTTATTCATTGACTGTTTTTCTAATAATGAAATTCCTAATGTAAAATATAAATATAAATATTATTAATTAAACGTTTGAATATTTTTAAATTATTGTTTAAACAAACTCACCTAAAGCCTGTTCATCCATCTTTTTGGCTACTTCAGTCACATCATTCGGATTATATGGTATTTGCGACGTTCGTATCAATATCTCTATGGCTGTGGGAGCAAAGTCGTTCGGTTGCTTTAAAACTTCCTGAAACAACTGCTGAATACTGTTCATTAATGTATCCATACCCTCCAGCTCTCTCTGTCTCATTAGCGAGGATATGAGTGAGACTAGAAATATGTTGGCAAGATTTTGATCACGTTGTATTGTATCTTTTAAAGTTGTTACAAGGCATTCTTGTGTAATTCTTGTATCCGGGGTAGTACCAATTTTATATCTGCGATTCACCTTTACGTTGTTATTTTCTTGCTTGAGATATTTTTTCAAGTTTGTGTAATATTCGTCAACGCTCACTGCTGCTTTACATAAAGGCGGTTTTTCAAACTCAGATTCAGAGATTACTGGTGACGTTGGAACAAATCGCGTTGTTAGTTGATTTTTTTCTGGATCGGATATTAGAGGGACAATTCGAGATTTCGCAGCTCCGATTCTAGCCCTGAAAAAATAATCAACTATAAAATTTAGAAAGATTCGTTGTAAATATCTATTCTGTTCATTAAAATTTTAAAATATTATTTCGTGGATAAAAAATTTTCAATTTTTGTATATGCGTTTCGAGGCAAAACGCAAAATTTTAGAAGGTGACTGCATACAGTAAATCAGTCTACTACTGAACACGAAGGACGATTTTCGTATTAAATTTACTTCATCAATGGAAATTTGAATTTCGGACACTCAATTCAAATTACATTTAAAACACCTTTAAAAGTTAAAAACATTATTCCTCGATTCTGTCAAAAAAAAACCTTTTAACTTACTTTGCAATCCATGTTGAGATTTTGAGGTTCATGCCGGAAGCAGGAAGTTCCTGAACCCTATTGCTTTTAGCATCTCTACCCATGTGACGGTCCTGATCTTGCACCACCTTATCAAGGAGTCCAGAAAGCGACGGGGCACACATTGGTACTTTCTTGACCTGCCTTCTCCAAGGGTGCGGCGTATCAATCAGATACATTTCGTAGTCGCAGTGCTTTAGCGGTTGTAATAGAATCGCCCGATCGTTCGGTCCGATATTCGCGAGATTGAGCATCATCAGACTCACAAACTGAGCGAAGTTTGAGGCCACTTCCAGCGTATACATGTTAAACAGGTGTTTCAATCGGCTGACTGGATCTTTCGGTATGCCAGAGTTCATCCGCCAATAATATAGTAGGTCATCGTGTATCTCATCGCTCGAGTCTGTGATACCGTTGATCAAGATGTTCCTCAAGAAAGTTGCAACTTCTCTGCATCTATCGGAACTACAGGAATTAAAGATTAAATGTAAATATGCTTTAAAAGAAAAATTTTACTGATAGTATATTTTTTTGACAGTAATTTTAACATTCAAAATTAAAAAAAAAATAAAAAAAAACTACGAGTTTAACGAAGTAAATAATAATCAATAATAATTACTAATTTTCAGTATGCTCCCCAAATTTATCGTACACCTCCATGAAAATCCCGTAAGCCGATTTTTTGAATTCGAAGGAAGAATCCTTTTTGGTGTAAGTCTCGATCGCCTTTAAATACGGTAGTGCATCCTCGGGGCTCCAAATGCACGACATGCAATCGATGATCCGGAAGCCTAACTTGATACACGAATGTACCCGATTGATCATCACTTGTTCGAGATCGGTAGACTTTACGATCACCTCCATCGATTCTGGGTCGAGGGCGTATATGTAATCCAGGGTAATTTCGTAGCACTTTGCCTTCAGCTCTACGCAGTTTACATTTGCGGGATTGATGTAGTCCCAGAGGTTCTCGTACATGCTGAGTTTCCGACAGCCGTTGAGTATCATGCAGATTACTTCTATGCAGAAATCTGGATCCTGCCTGTTGCGAGAAATTTCAAATAAAGAATGTTATAGTAAATTACAGTTTGCGCAGAAACTACCTAGAAAGCTGTGTATTCAATTCGCGATTTTGACATTTTTATTTTATTTAATAAATTGACAATTATAATTCAACTTTTACGACTTATTTTAAAGGTACAACGCTTTCTCACTTTTTTAACTTAAGTAAGTATACTCTGCTCTAAAACTGTTTCAGATTAATTAAAAAATTTTTAAAAATAGCTTTTTCATAAACAATCATAAATGCAAGATTGAAAAAATAAAAGAAAAATATTTTTACCCTTGCATGTCATTGAGTATGTTGGAAAAATCATGCCTAATCAAGTTCTCTCTTTGCTGATCTTCGATATATTTCAGTACCAAGCCCACCGTTTCGTAGGTTATTCGTGCTTGATGAGAACTTTGCCAATTCTGCATCATCCTCCTAAAGAAATTATGAATTTCTCGATGGGAAAGAAGATTCGTTGTCTCCACCCCATGCTTAAGAAAAACATTTAGCATCCTAATGCCCAAAACTTCATCCGCTTGTATTTTCTCGACAATATTCACTGGTGCCTTTATTGTCGCCGACCACAGCTCTACAAGCTTGTCTATCAGTGTAAAATTGTAATCGTAAATCGAAACGTGCGAATCGGGTGCTTTTTCCATCAAGACTTCCACAAGTTTCCGAGCAGCGTGAATGTCCTCCGTTTCCTTTGGCTGTATCTCTGCATCTATTATCAATGACAGAATGTCTCTGACGATGTAATTTATCGGATTACGACCCAAGAAGACAGTAATTCCATGAGCTATAGCTTCGAACAAGTACAGCATGAAACCAGAGAAAGCCTGTTGCATGTTGCTGATTACTTTTAGTAGAAACATTGTGACGTTGTCGCAGTCTGCGAAGAAGCCCTCTCGAAAGTACATTACCCAAGCGGGCGCGTTACTGTCGTCTATTTCTTGGCCACTCCGTGGCAGGGTTAATATCTTGTTGTTGTAAAGGTGCATTATTGCGCCGACGAGTGTAGGCATGCATTCGTGTTGGTTGAGTTCATCGTCTTCTAAGTTTATGATTCTTCGTCGATCCGGTCTAACGACATTTTTAGGACAATCAATTTCTGTAGGCTCACGGCGTTGGAAGTAAATACTGATCGGTGCCTCCATAGTCTCTACTGCTTCATCCATTGTTTTGCTTATGTTTACGGTCTTCTTAGTGAAGCTCACTATTTTTCGGGCGTAGTTATACGTTCTCTGGCAGTCGACTATCTTTCGCCAGATGTACTCATCATTGTCGGGTGTCTCTCGGAATATCAGAACATATGGATCCAAAGTAGTTTTCAAACAAGTCGTTGCAATGTAACAATTGTAGGCTGCGCACTGGAGCTTTCGCATCAATTCTTTTTCGTCCTCTAACGAATGGTGCTGTCTACGCAGAGCTACTGTTTCCCTGTGGAGAAATTGTGTTAGTGTTTCGGTTGACTCCAGAAAGTAATTGGTGACTTTAGAGCTTTGAACTTTTCCACACATCAACTCGAAAAGTTTATAAACGCCTATCTTTGTGACTAGAGTATGTTTGCGCAGAGTCAGATCGATTTCACTGAGCTCCATGAGGAGAAATCTTGAAAAACGGCGCATATTTCGTTCATAAAATACTTCAATTATCACAGATTCGGAGTTTTCGACTAACGGAATAATAAAATAGTCAATCACATCGAGCCTCTCTGTTGGTGTTAAAGTAATACCCCTAAAAATCTCAAAAGTCAACTCTATGGAATTTAACATTCTATCTATCGAAATCGAGGACAAGTATTTTCTAATGTAATCTTTGATACCATCTTTCATCAAAATTGAACAAGCACCAGAAGCGTATCTAACGATACCTTCAAAAACGGGCCAGGAACGGGTGATTAGGAGCATTCTTAGCAATACATACAAACATTGCACTGATTGTGACCTCTCCGACTCATTACCTTGCAGGGTTTGAGACCAGACGGCCGAATCTTTGTTCCTAAGTTGTTTGAAAATCTGCGTGAGATCGCTGTTAGGCGTACCGGTCTCGTCGGTCATGCATACGAGAAAGTTTTCGATGAGGACTGATTTTTTTTCTAATCTATCGGTGTTTTTGAATTCCTCCAAGATCCATTTATAAAAATCACGGGTATTCTCGTGCATCATAAAAGCTATAGGATTATTTTTTAAGGATACTGCTATTCGGATGATATTAGTGAATTTCCTTATTCTTTGTTCGTCGTTGTCGAGAAGAACCTTGTGAAAATTAAACTGCTGAATAATAGTTTCTCCTAAATCTTCGGTATTTTTTATGCTTCTATGTCTTTCGACATATATGAACAAATCCTCGAGAATTAAGAAAAATTCATCAGGCGTCTCTTGTAAAGTTTCTTTTATTACTTTTAGACTAAGCTTTGGATTTTTCATCATATTACGATATATTGCTTCTTTGAAATTTTTAAACAAATCGTAAAAGTTCTTTGATGCGTTCTTTGATGCGTTTGACGCTAGGAATGAAAAACCTTTCAAAAGCAGATTGACGAAGGGTTCGACTAGTTTCACCTAAAAAAATCAAAAGCAAAAAAAAAACTGTTAGAACAAATTAATATTTTTCGATTATGAAAAATGTAAATGAAAGCTGGTTTTTTTATCGTTTAATTTTCTTTTTTGAACCTTTCAAAATTTCAAACTTCAAAATCTAGTATTATAAAATAAAAGATAAAAAATTTAATCAGTATTATTTTTTAAAAACTATTTTACTAATACAGCTGACTGCTATTTTTTACATATACAGAAAATTTTGTAAAGAATAATAATTAAACTTATTGAACATTAGATTAAAAAACCTTTTAAGGTATAAAAAATTATTTATACCTCGAATTTGAACAAAAGGACGCACATCAAGTCTTCTATGTGGTCTTGAATGGGAACTTCAAGTTTTTCGGCACCATCATCCTGTTTAATCGCAAAGGCTTTTAATGCTTCAAAAACAGCTGTTAACTTGTCTTTTACGTATACCAAATTGTGTTCAGCCTAAAATAAAATTCCTACTTTTTATTAATCAAATTCGTTAAATTTTAAATAATAAAATTTATACTAATAGATTAAGTACCTCGTTTGTATCAATAATCATATACTTTTTTAATATGATAATTCCGTGCATAAAACGTTTGAATGCAAAAACATCTACCGTACGATTAATAACGCCATTTATATCTAAACACTTGTTATAATCTTCACTGCTTTTAGAAAGAAAAATGTCTCGTAGTTTCGTTAAAAAAGGTGCTGGTAACTTTTCTTTCATTATTATATACCAGCTTTCCAGCTGAGTTGCATATCGTTCTATAGTTCTCGATGTAAGTCCAATTCGACGTGGATATAGAGTATAATTATAAATTAAACTACTCAAATCTTCATTCCAAATTGCTTCGAGAATATATGTTGTATTGTTCTGTAAAAAAATAAAATTCATATTAAGAATGTTTAAATACCAAAGTACCAATAATAATATAATTAACTATTTTAATGCATTTGACAAGAACAAATAAAATAAGAATCGAATATTAAATCTAATAATGTAATGAATATCTTACTTACTTGTGTGATAATTAATGTTGACAAAAAGTTGAGAATATTTTGTACTATTTTGTTTAATACAATAAATAATTCTTCAGCTTCTGCTCGCGAACTTGTTTCTCTAGCAACCATTTCTTTTAGATCTTTATGTACAAGTATCGACAAAATATTTTTAAAACATTTAGAGAAAATTGGATTTAATTCTTTAGTTTCTGAATTTATTAAAAGAGAATCAGGAATCAAAAATTTGTTATTGAAAATCCATGAGTATATATCAAGACATCTGAAAAAGTAATTAGCTCTATCTAAATTCAAGGTTTCAAAGTTATCTTCAAGATTTCTCAAAGCCAAGTTGTTAAACCTATTTATATTATAGATTTCAATAAAATTTTGAATGGTCTTGCAATTAGGAAGCAAGCCTACAAGTTTTTCGAAAACTTCCATACATTTTTTCCTAATAGTTATATTCGAATTAGCGCATTCCTCCAGAAGCCATAATACTGCACCTTCTAAAGATCCATTTTCAAATTCCAGTGGTGTTCGTCTGTCTGAGCTTTTAGCATTTAATACATTTGATGAGATTTTCATGACATTGACCAAATGGTTTATAACATTAGTAATTCGCATGTCGTTGGAAGTCGCTAAGCTTTTTATAAAGACATATAAAAATTCAAACCAGAAAGAATTTATAACGCTGTTATTTTCATGAAACGTTGGGCTTAAATATGTAAAAGCAATTGCTGCAGCCACGCACTTATTATTCGCTGGATGAAGTGCAAAATGTATAACTTTATCAAACAAACCTTTAAAATTCGTAAACTTTCTTCGATATTTATCAGTGTCTTGCTTTATTCTATAATGCACAAATTCTCTTAAGCATATTCCGCAATATTCTCTTAAAGTGGCATTCTGCTCTTCACACATTCCGTCAAACATTGCGTTTATAAATTTGGAGGTCAGTTTCGAATCTCTTTTGGAGGGTGCGCTTAGAAAATGAGTCATTTGTATCGCGAACGGATGAAATAGATTTCTAATAGCATCATCAGAATCGCAACCGAGCCTTAAAACCATAAAGCAGTATTTCTTCCTGAAGTATTGTTCTTTCCTGCTTTTAGACAAACTAATTGAAAGTAGTGTATGAAATAGTTCACAAGCCGAAAATTTTGTTTTCCGATTTGCAGTCTCTATGAGATGATAAACTTCCAACATAATAATGCCTAAACTAACTTCCACTTGCACTTCACCAAAATAACAGCCTTCCATCAAAATATTTGTTTGACTCCAACGTGAGTTAGTTTCTAAAGAAAGTTTTTCTAGAAATAGAAATGAAGTCTCATAGTCGAATGAGCCATAAAAAAGTAAAATTTTCTTTTGGAAATTTTCAAGACTAGATTCATTTTTTAAAAAGCTATTAAATTTTGCCAGTTCGTTGTTCCTTAAATATTGACAAATTTCTTGAATTTTTTCTGGATTTACTTTAGAAAAATAAGGTTGAAGATAGGCAAAACTCTCTTTGACAAATTTACTTAAATCTTCGTTTTCAATAGAGTTGGTCCAGTTTCCTAATGTTTCTAGAGTAAAACTAGCTAATGAAATGTTATTCAATCCAAGTTTAAATGCAAGTCTAATAATTGGAAGTACTTCACTTATGAGATCTTTAATAAAAAATATTGGAGTATTTAGTATTAGATAGATGCAAGACATCATCAATTCACTTGTGAATATATTCGAAAAATGAATGATATCTGATAGAAATTGCACAATCAACTCATTAGTATGTTTATTAAAACCTTTTTCATAATCGAAGACACCTCTTGTCTTCTTAAAAATTACTTCAATAATTTTATGAAATCCAGATACCATAAACCAGTTAAAACATTGTTTGATAAATTTTGTGACAATTTTCTCCAATTGATATTCTAATAAAGCAACATCTACTTTGTCAAAGATTTCTACGTACAAATCTATGAGATTTATGAAATATCGAAATTCTATTTCATTCTCAGCTTGTACTGATAAAGATACAGGTTCATCTAGATCTTTCTTTTTTTCCTCAGTTTTGACATTCAAGTTCAACTTCACACTTAAGAAAATCAAAGCTGAAATTAATTTTAAAAAAATCTGCTGCCTAAGTTCTTCTTCCAAACCATTTATTTCTAATAAGGAATTCCAAAGCGGTAAATAATTTTTGTAAGATATATTGTAATTTGAAAGGTCATAAAATTCATGTTGTAATTCTACATCAGGATAAATAGCGTGTGAACATGACCAAAGAATTCCTTCATAGACTAAAAGAAAAATGTTAAATTAGAGTTTTAAAATTTATAATTATATAATTATTAAATAAAAAATTTATGTATACTTAAAGAAGTGAAATACTGATATTGAAGATGTCTATCTAATTTCTTAACATTTCCAAATATAATTTTAAATGCTTTTATTATATTAGTTTGATCCCTTGGTTTCAAATCTGCAAATTTTTTAATACTAAAAATACTAAGTTTTGTAAGATTATCTAAATGATGAAAAGAAACATATGGCATATGAATTATTATTTCTGATAGAGCTTCTAAATAATATGGAATAATTGGCATATCCTTTTCCTCTCTAAAATAAGTAAAAAATTAGAAGTCATTAAACAATTATAAAACAATCAATTACAGAAGAATCGGAAAGAATGAAAATTTCAGACTATACTTTGAGCACAATGGTAGGACTCTGTGTGCAATCATGCGAAATACTTCATTAATATCTGTTGATGGATATGTTGTGTAGAGCTTAGCAAATTGACCTAATCCATAAAGTATAGTACTTAATTTTATATCAGGTAATTTTGTATTGGCAAAATTTAACATAAAATAATTTCTGAAATGCTAAGTAAGAAATATTATTTTTATCAATAATGTGGAAAACTTAAGATTTATATTACTAGAAAAATGTTTTACCAAAAATCTATCTTCCTTGTATTCCGTTAAAAGATGTAAAGATATTACTTGATAAAAGGCTTTTGAAGCATCTAAAACTATATAGGATGGCTTATTATTCCATAATGTATTTAAAGTCGTATGCCATGTCTTATAATCTTCACACATGAAAGAAGAGAAGTACTTTATATGTGTACTTAGAATTTTAATAGTTTTATTTATAACTTCATCAGAATTATCTGGTTCACACAATACAATAAGAAATAAATATAATTTTTTTAAAAATAAAATTTGATCCTCTGTTGAATCACTGTATAGTTCTAGATTTGTTAATATATCTGAAAAACAGTCTAAATATATTTTTATATATTTTGGGTTTCTCTCTGTGATATCCAGGTTGCACTGAAATATACAAATTATTTAATTAGAGAAATAATTTTAGATAATTATAAATTTAAAATATTTAAATTACACTGTCACTTAGAAATTTTAATTCTTTTCTTTCTTTTAAACTTTATTTGAAGAATTTTATTATTACCTGCTTTTGCAATTCAAACAGTACTTTACCAAATACAATATTAGTTTCAAGAGCCATATTTGGCCTTTTTACTATGTGCTTTACCACTGCGCCAATAATAATGTATTTTGTGATTTGTTCTACAAAAATTATTCTTTTTTAAAAATAGTTTATTATTGTAGAACATGTATAAAATCAATAACTTGAGTAACAGCTATACCTGATGCACTTAAATACCCTGTCTCAATTTCCTGCAATTTAACATCACAATAATTAAATACTTCAATTATTTTTTTTAGTATTTTACAAGCTGCTGCTCTAACATCAAATGAACAGCGTGTTCTAACACAGCGAAAACAAATATCCTGCAAGCATACCACACAGATTAGTTTCAATTCTTCTAATTCATAGTTAGTGTTATCAATTAACTTACCTTTGTTTGTGCAACATAAGGATCAAAATCTTCAATAAAATAATCTATAAGAAGTTCCACTGTATTAAAAGCTGCTATTAAGACATCATTATAAAGATTAATTTCATCTTCTTCCAAGCATAAAATAGATTCAATAAATATGTACAGTCCTTTGTTTCTCTTAAAGGTTTTCTCCAGAACGAAATCTAAAAAGCAAGACAAAACATTTTCAATTCGCCAACTCTTAAAGAAAAATTTCGAAAATGTTTCGAACGTAAAGAAACGTTTACCTCCTTTCTTCTTAGGAACATGTCTTAAATATCCGGGCGCACTATTCAAAACAGTCGCGACGACTTCTTTACTGCCGTCTTCGCGAGCCCTCGTGAAAATCTCCTGCCAGACCTCGAAGGGCTCCATTTTGCCAGTGATTGTGCGAGATATCGCTCGAAATTTGAAAAACACATCACGGCACGACTCCCATTGTTGATAAATACCATCGATGGTTAACGCGCTACCTGCGACATGAACATTAAAGCCGGTACGGACGCGCGCACATGCGCTTGTCGAGTGCGCAGCTCTGATATAAGATCCGCTCGCAGTATTACATTCTGGCCGGTAACATAACTGTACCGGTTTTGCAAGGAACTTACCTTTTGCACGAAGTAGCGTATGTATTCTACTTATAATAATAACTGTAAACTGCAGCTGATCTCGTTGAAGCGCGACCGAAAGTAATAAAGATAAGATTGTTGCTGGGTATTTGATGTGATGACGGTCAATTACACAGTTTGCGAATTAAGAGTAAAACAGTATTCGCAGTGTTGCCACTTATCAGTCTGTTTTGAAATTTATGAAACATTAATAATAAACGGCTGTGTATTGATTTTGAAAATTCGGACAGACTCATACGTTAGATTTAAATGTCAATGAGTTCTCGATTACTGAGGGATGTCTCACCTTTTGATATAATAAATAACGATATGCTTAATGTTTACATTTCAAATTTATTGATTTTTTGGATATTGTGTACAAATGTTTCAGAACACAAATATAAAATTTAACACACACTTAAGATTGTATTCGTTGATAAAATAAAATAGTATTCAACATGATTGTATAAAATTTTACAAGAGTAATTTTAAGCTTAATAAAAAGAGTTATTTAATATTTAGTTATAATTTTTTTTAAAAACTAAAACACAAAATTATTGACAACGTTAGTATAAAATAAATAAAAAATTTCTTATTTTTATAAAAGTATTTTACAATAATCAAAAATATAAAGTTCTATTTTACAAAAAAAATGATACAGATTTGAAGTGAATTGATAGGAAAAGAAAAACAAGTTTTAACTACGAAATATCTGAAGAATTTTATTCGCTGACAGTAACTGTTACAATGCTTTGATAAATCGCAGGTGTAAATTATGGCGGTTTTTCATTCGTTTAATATTTCCATCTCTACTATTCATTATAAAAATGTCGAATGTAAACAAAAACGTAACGAACGTACGTAGGAAAGCTCTATACTCTTACTTGGATACAAACGCTTTTCTCATTTTTTCATTTTATTTAATTACTCATTATCAAGAACTGTACATACACTTTTTTACCTTATTTATATATTCAATCAACGAAAAAAACTTGCAAAACAGTTATTCTTATGCTTTATTTCATCCACTCCGAAGGCAAAAATTTCTCAGCACCTTTGCAAATGGAGGAGAGAAATTTGAAGAGGCCTCAACCGTGCCTCTCTATCGCATTAACAATTAAAAACGAATGAAAGAATGAGAGGTTGAGAAAAATAAAATACAAAAATTAATGAAAGAAAATACTGACTCGCTGGCCTTCAAAAATGAAAAAAAAAAGAAAATAAAATAAAAAAGATATGAATATTTTATTACACCTGGATGGAACATTTCCTTGAAAAACTTTCAAACTGAATAAGAAAATAAATTTTTAGTCAGTTTTTGGTCAAGGCAATTGTTATATACTTCATATTAAAATTAGAGCAAATCACTATTTTACATGATCCAATAATTTTACATGAATTAAAAAATCATTAAAGCAACATCCAAATGCTTAAATATTAGTAAGGTTTAATATTACCACTTAAATATTTTCAGAACTGTGCATTTCAGTCGCATCAATTAAATAAAAACCTTTTTATTTTTATGAACTTAATGTAGTACATAATTATCGGATCTTATAAAAATGGCAATTTACTTTCGTGGTCATAAAATTTTAATTTTTACAGAATAAACCAAAAAATGAATACAGTATTATATATAAATAAAATTGTCGACTTGGCCAAGGTAAATATAATTTTCACTGAAATCGATAAATTTTATTTACCATATCTGGAAAATCTGCCATTTTATCAGAACAATTCTAATTTCTTCTTCTTACTAATAACATAAAATTTTTGATAATTTACAAATTGATTAATTTTGCCTTAATTTTAATTCATAATCACCGCTGAAAATTAGCATATTTTTTGCTTGAATGCGCACTGCTTTTTTACAAAAAAAGTCTTTTAACCGCTTTCACAACAAAAATATTCGATTTCTTTTATAACCAAAATAAAAAAGATAAATTAAACAAGGTCTCAACTTGATCAATGAAAATTTCAAAAACGTTTCCTAAAAACATTAACATTGTTTTCAACAACGAAATCTCCCAACCAGGTTTGTTTTCAACCGCACGACTTCGCGCCGCATATAATCTATATATATATATATATAATCGCTCGGGTAAAAGTATTAGAAATTCCGGAGAGACATAGACAGCTATATATATTTATATATATATATTTATAATTATTATGTATAGAGAGATAAATCGAAAAATCATCGGGGAATCATCTTTAAACTGTTATTACATTACATTATACATATTACACACGATCACACGTTTTTTGAGTCTCTTTCCGCACTCGCGAATCACCGGGGAGTAAGTCGGTGGTTCTCACGCTCCTGAGTTCATACTGTCGAAATAGGCTCTGAGCATCTCCGTGATCTCGTCGAGCGTGAGCGAGTCGCAAGTCGCGCTGATTCGCTCGGCCAGGCTGCCGATGTCGTCCCTAAAAGTTATGAGATCCTCGTCAGTGACTACGAGTACGAGCTGCTCCTCGTCGTTCTCCAGCCTGTATTTACAAACGCCCGAAGTTACGTAGTTATCTAGCATGGGAGCGGCAACGGTAGCAGTGGTAGCAGCAGCAACGGTGGTGCTTGTGACGGTGGGGACGATTTCATTGCTGATTATAGGAGTCGATGGTGTCACCACAGTCGTCATCGGCACATTGACGAGAGGCGACGTCGGTAACGAAGGGGGATTTATCGTCTCCTCTTCGAACTCTTCTTCGGGAGGCGCGGCGCCAGCATTCGGGACTTTGTGCTGCTCGTGGTTCTCATAATTCGGCGAGAGATTGAGCATCGACAGTAGGTCGTCCTCCGAGTCTTCCTTGCCTATGACAACCTCGATCATGTTGCCCGAGTCAGGCAGCTGGTCTTCGCTTAAAACGACTTCTTCGAGGAATCGCTCTGTTGAAGCTGCGCCAGCTTCTTCCGTGCTTGCTGCCTCGGTGTTACTCCTCGTAGCTTCGGTGTTGCTTTCAATGGCGCCCGCCTGTTCCTCTTCTTCGAGCCTCATAATCATCATTTGGAATAAAACATGCGATGGTTGATCGGGGTCTAACCTCATGGTATTAACAATGGCTGTAACGAGTCTCTGGATGCACCAGAGATAACTTGCGGTGGACGTGTGTGCAGCGACTTTGTGCTGAAAAGCGCTGCTACCCGACCTAAACGTTTCATCGCAAAGCAAGCAGTTGTCATCGTGTATCCAAACGTAATGGTAACGACATGATTCACGAGTTGCGAAGACTTCCGGACACATAGGACACCTCATTATCGCATTGTTACATTTGCCTTCGAAATCGTGGTACATCATTAATGATTGAAGGCGTTCCTTGCCAAGAGTACGTATGAGTTCCTCAACGTCCTCCTGCATGCAGCTTGCTTCGCACTGTACGATGCAGCCATTGTTCTTGGAAATTGTTTTGCACGGAACTATGTGGTAGTCGAGCATGTGACGAACTTCGCTCGTATCGATAAGCAATCCGTTACAAAACTGACAGATGGAGGCTCGACGACCGTGTTCTCGTTTCAAGTGGTTCTTCAAGCTGACCTTCGATGAACAAACCTCCTCGCAGAACGAACAGTTCAGCGGCTGTTCCTCGGGTTCCTTGGAGCCGCCGCTACTACTGTCGGAAGAGTCTCGCCGACTAGAATTGTTGGTTTTGTCATTAAGCGAATCATTGACCTCGCTATTATCCTTACTGCAGGATTCGCCGTCACCGGCTCCGCTTTGATTTGCACTGCGATTGCTTTCATCCTCTTCCGTCTTCGCCGAGTTATCGAGAACACTTTCGTGGTGAAGCCTTTTGTGCTTTGCCAGCATACGCACCGAGGCGAACGTCTTCTTGCAAATTTCACACACTTGGAGAGGCTCTCCTAACTTGTTGTGTACGTTCCCCTTGTGAAGTTTTAACTCGATTGCAGTGGGGAAGGTTTCTGGGCACTTTTTACACGCAAAAGGATGGATTATCTTCAGCTTTTGCGATTGTGCTGGATCACATGAATCTCCCGTCGTCTTGAAGTGATGTCCGTTGTTGATGACGGAACGCCGTCTCGTTTTCGGTCCACTGCTATCACAGTTCAAGCAAAGGTGTTGTTCGTCAACCTTATCAGATTCATCACCTGACCGCTTGTGATTATTATGCCTTATGAAATTACCTGGAAATACGAATATGAATAAATTTTCGAGTCGTTCAAAATTAAATGTTCTTTTCGACTTAGAATAAAAAAATGTTAACTTCGAAAAAGGAAAAATCTTTTTAAAATTTATGACTTATTTATTTGATTAATTTTAATGACTAAGATTCTTTTCATCTTAAACACTATGATTTAAAGGCTTACGAAATCGTACAAGAATTTTGAATAATAGTAAATATAGTGTAAAAAAAAAATAAATATTTTTGTGATTAAACCTTTAATGAGAAAGTAGTTTTAATTTTAAAAATTTAATAAAATTTGTTTATATTTGGAAATAATTCCAGTCACGTTTTTGAACGATAAAAATATATCTAAACTAAACACTACAAATATTAAATAATCCAAATTAAACATTTTTAATTTTGAATAATGCATAATTTACGGATATAAAATAAATATTTGAAATATTTTTTTCATATCAAATTCATAAGGAAAATTATTTCTATTAAAAACTAAATTAATCAAAAGAATATTGTTATTCCTTTACAATAATACTAGCTTTAAAGTGAATAATCCAGTTAGCTTTAAATAAGTAATTTTAAATAGCTAAATTTTTACTAAAATGAAACATGTGCAGTAATAATGTTCTTCATACAAAATTTTAATAATTTACCTAAATTGCCCGGCAGTTTAAAGCGTCCCTTACAATTTCTGCACTGCACAATATCCTTCTCACAGTGACCTTCCTTGGCAACAGGCGTTGGTGCCGCCACACCTTCCCAATTCTCCCTCTCATCTTCTTCGTACATCAGCAGGTTTTTAAACGATAGGCCGTCCTCGTCCGGGTTGTCACTGAGTATCTCAGCGAGTTCTTCGATATTTTGGCCATTGGCCTGACCGTTGCCCAGCAGTTTAAGTAACTCCGCAGCTTTCTTCTTTGGTCCCGCGATACCCTCGCCTTTCAGTACGTGCTCGTAGATGATGTGATCAAAGAAACTTTTGCGGTAGGCAAATTTCTTCTCGCACTTTGGACAGTTTCGCTTGTGCCGCTTGTAGCTACGCTTATAGAACGTCTTTGGCAAGTGCCGTACCAGTTTTAATTTCTTCGGTAAGATGTCATTTTTCAATGCCTCACCGTTCTTCCTTTTAAAGCCATTCTTATACGGTGGAGACGTTAGCTTGGTGGGTGAGGATTCAGTTGCTGCGCTCGCTTTGATCGATCCATATTCATCGGTAGACGAATCTTCCCTTTCGAGGAACTTGTTATTGTCCTTGCCACTACCGGTACTGCTTACGTTAGCTGGTAAAATGGCGATACTGAGGAGCTTGTCCAGATCTTGAAGCGTAGTCTCCGAGCATCGGTGGTTCTCCTGTAACTGCATAGTGCGGAAGCTCGTCAGGCATGTGAGGCAGGGGAACTTGCACGATACCTCGTGCATCTTCATCAAGTGGTCGACAACCTCGTCCTTCATAAGGAACGTACTCTTGCACAGTGTACAGGTGTAAACTTCATAAGCTGCAGGTTCGATCTTCTCTAACCGCCTCATGGCGTTGGGGCATCGCTTGAGCATTTGTTGCCGTTGCAGGGGACTGTCGGTGCTGCGAATGCCTATGCGACAAACGCAGTCGCTTGGACACTGAAGCAACGTGGTCGGTAGTCTTCCACCATTCTTACCCCCGAAAGGAGCGAAAGCCGATAGCATTGATGTTGAAGTCGAAGGAAGTGTTGGCTTTAGACGCACAAGGCTGCGATGTTTGTGCATTACATGGTCGTTGAGCGTGAGTACATTTGCAAAGATATCGTAACAACTGCGGCATTTAAGCGCAAACGTAATATAAGTCTCAGACTCTGAAGTCGACTCATTGTTAGGTATCCTTAGACTGTTGAAACCCGAGTGTTTGCACTGTTTCTCATTCTCGCACTTAAAGTGTTCCTGCATCAGATGATATTCGAGGTAATATAATGACTGAAAGTTATTTGAGCAGTATGGACATGTGATTGCACTCTTGTCCTCCTCGGTCATGCCCAGACTCGCCTCCAACCGCCCGATCAAATCGAGTACTTCTGTACAGGTAGGACAGACGTAAACTTTCGCATTCTCATCTGTAGAGATCTTTGTAGGCGTCGCGGGGGTGTAGATCAGCGATTTGTTGCCAATCTCGTTATCAGGCACTGGTTGAAAATTAACTATCGTCGCCGTTGGTGTTATATCTTTATTAATGCCTCCATTTTCAGGATTATACAAACCATCAGGTATAAACAGGATACAAAACTGTTGCGCTGGAGGCAAGTGAATTGACGGGCTTTGAATCGGAGCCAGCGGCGGTACCGGTGGCGATATTTGTAGTGGCATCCGCGGCGAAGATGACAATTGCTGCAAAGGCAATTCCGAAGTACTGGAAGAAGTTCTTTGATTCTGAGGCTTCGTCGCATTCATGAGCATGAGAAGCTTTGTCTTCTGGTTTTCGTCAACTTCGGTACGATCGATTGTCTGACGGCGCGGCGTCACCACTAACTGAGACTCTGAAACAGGTTTTTCATTATCATCTAGCTTTGAATTTTCAAGATACTTGGTCTCGACGGTGAGCTTACTCGTTGACGCCTCTGCGGATGATTTGATTTCCTGCATTTCTTTGGTCCCTTGAGTTTCCTCTACCTCCGCCGTTGAAGTTGTAGCGACTCCTGCTGATTCGTTTTCAGACGATTTTTGAGAAGCGAGCGTTTCACTTTTCTGGAGCTCTTTTCTTTGATTATTATTGTTCTCCAGCTTGCCTTCAATTTTATTCTTCAAGCTCAGTTTGATAGCGGTTTTAATGTCGCGTTTGATACTCGCTTCTTGTTCGTCGAAAGGTACCTTTGGCTTTGGCTTCCTCTTCGGTCTTTCCTCGGCTTTGGATTGCTGCATCAGCTCATCTTCCCCTGTGATTTCCATCTCAGAGTCTTTGATATTGGCATTAGATTCTACATTAGGAACTGAATTATCTATTTTTGTTAAGTGCACGACTAGCTCTTTTTGTATTCCAAATTTCGAGCGCAACCCTACCACCTCTTCGGGCTCCTCTTCCATTTTCTCCGCGGCTTCTTCCTCCATCACTTTCTGGTTCGTCTCTTCCTCCATAACGTTTTGCTTCTTCTCTTCCTCCATCACTTTTTGCTTCTTCTCTTCCTCCATCACTTTTTGCTTCTTCTCTTCCTCCATCACTTTCTGCTTCTTTTCTTCCTGTACCACAGGAGCAACTACAGGAGATTCAATAGCGAATACAAGAGTACGTACTGGTTCGATTACATTCGGTGGTGACGGCGTACGTTTTCGCTTTGGTGGTCTACCACGCTTTCGCTTCACCGGCTGATCAACAGTAGCAACGCCTATTGGTAAATCAATAATTCTCTGTACTGTAGGCCCAATAATGTTTTTCTCTGACTTTTTCTCAGCAACTATGTTCTGCTGTTTGTCTAATTCTGAAAAAGTAAAGAGCGACTCGTTGGGAACGAAAATTGGCTGGTTGAAGATTTCTTTCCTTACAGCTCCATTATTGACAACGGGAATACGTGTATGTATTGGCGCTGCTTTTCGCACATCGGTAACAGAGAATTTCTTTGCAAGGAGCTCAGTCTCGGTGAATATTGGATATTTCCTGGGACGACCCGGTCGCCTTTTATGTGGAAAACCGTCGAACTTTATAGGAGAAGAGACTGTGAAACGAGCACTATTACCCCCGCTGAGATCAGATAGAGCTGGTGACATACCCGGCATTCTGATGCTGTTACCCCCGCTGTGGTCAGATGTTGAAGGTGAAGCTCTAGGTGTTATTTTGATTTCTTTAACGACGTGTGAATTCTTAGAGCCACTTTCTTTCCTTACAATTATTTTGATATCTCCTTCTGCCATTGGATCAGTCATTGCTGCTTCTTCATTAGTTTTATCGAGTGCAAACATGCTTCTTGGAGTTTTGCTACCGCCTTCATTATTGCCGATTGCATTGCCTTCGGAATCAAACATTGACTCGACCATATGAGTGACATGCTCATTCGAATCTGTCTTGGTAATTTTCATGACAAGACGTTGTCTATGTTGAACTTTGACGTGTTTTTTGAGCTCCCGGTTGCTTACAAATGTATCATTGCAGTACCTACAATGAAAGTTGGGCTTAAGCTCGAGATGAGGCCCTACTCGATGACGATTCAGCATCCTGTTCTGAATTCGATTTTGCTTAGCTGTAAGGTTGGGATCCATCGGAGTAGTTGAAGGCAATGATAAAGTTTCTCTTTTCTTAAGGTTCGCAAACCTATCAGCAAGATTCTCATCATCGTCAGAAAAACTTTCCAAGCATGTCTCTTCACTTTCTGTTACGTTTTCAGTGCAACTGTCCGAAGACGGATCGAGCAAAGTTGCATTCATACTGGTATTGAGAATAATTGTACTTTCCGGGAAAAGAGCCGTAATTTCGTTTTCAATAGGATTTGGAAGATAGTGTTTTTCCAAACTTTCTACTGCTTGATTCGTCTGCTTTTTGTCTATATTCTCCGTGCATTTTTTCTTCAACTCCATCAACGTAACTTTTCGGCGTTGTTTGGCAAATGTTTCTTGATCAACTAACAAATCATCAAAAAGCATATTATTCGAATCCTCAGCGAGCGAATTTGAGGTACAAGTTTCGTCGTTGTTAATGAAACTTTCAACGATGGCATTTTCTAAATTCTTATCAATAAAAGCATGTGAGTCTTCGATTATATCTGAAGAATTTTGGAGAATCATGTCAGGTGACGAATATGCACTGTCTTTGACCAAATTTTTGCTGTCGAAAGACTTTTCCAAAGAAATTGTTCCTTCATTTTTTTCAATTAAGTCAGAACTGAATGTTGCACTGCCATCGATTAATTGTTTAGAACAAATACTTTCTGGATTTACCATTAAATTTTGAAGAGCTAAATGATTATTCAAAGCTTCTGCAAATAATTCTTCTGATGACATAGCATTGCTACTATCAACCAAACTATCACTGGAAATTTCGCTACTCTTGTTGATAGATTCACATATAGTTGTCTGATCTTTCATGATTGATTTTCTATCAGATTCTTTAATGGTGTGATCTAAATTTTCGGAGTGAATTGCAATTGTTTCCTTGATCAACTCTTGAGTAACAGTGTTACTTAAAATCAAAGGTTCATTCGAAACTCCAAAAACTTTATCGGTTATTACCGCATCTTTTGCATTGCCTTCTAGAATCACATTTTCTGCGCAGCTTGAAGTATTTTCCTGTTCACAGAAAATAATATTATTTTCTTTCGGATTATTTTCTTGTGTTTGATTAACATCATCTTTTTGTACATTATTTTCTTTTAAAAGGTATTCATCAAAGCTCCTTTCATTACACGAATTGATATTGTTTTCTAAAGGATTCTCTACCAAATTTTCAGGATATATTTCTCCGTTAGTAGAATCATCAATGTCTGCATCTGTAAATGTTTCAATGAATTCAATTAATTCGGTGCAACGGTGTGTTGCATTTACATCATTAATTGGTAAATGTTTCTTACAGCTTTCTGCATTTACATCAGAAGTTTCAACTTGTTTTTCTTTTTCAAAGGATTTTCGAGTAATTTTTTTACCTGTTACAATTAAATCTGAAAAACATTCTTCATTTTTTTCTGAGTGCATTTCATTCCATGAGGTGTAAGTATTTAAATTCTTAATTTCATTAAGATCAGCAGACTGTGCAGAATCATTCATATCTTCTGTTGGAAACATCATAGAGTTTTGATTAAAACTAACAATTTGATTTTTAACATTTATTTCGAGTGGATCTTCTGAAGATTTAGAATCTTCAACAATATCAATAGAATTTTTTCGAACCTTTTTATTTTCAGATGGATTTTTAGAAAATATTTTACCGTTATTGACTAAGTTTTCTGCAGGTTTATCTGGGATTTCTTCGTTTGTCTGTGCAAAGTCTGCGTTGTTTGCAACCAAGTTTTTGGAATGCTTTTCTTTTTTAAGGCTCGAATTCCTTGTAATTCTTAGATTTAGTTCTATCTGAGTTTTTGAATTCTCCTTATTATCCAATTTTTCAGAAATTATTTTATTTTCTTCTTTATCGATAATGTTTTGTGAGCTCTCTAAATTATTTACGGTTAAAGTCTCCACTTGTTTTTCACATTTATTCGATGATATTTTCCTTGTTATTCTTTTACTGTTTTCATTGTGAATTTTCGAAGTTCCTTTGATTGTCATTTGCGATACATCGTGAGCTTGATCACTATTCTCTGCAGAGTGTTTTACGACTGGAATAGATTTATCAGTGGATAATCTTCTGGTGATTCTTTTGTTCTCGACTGACTTTTCAAATTCACTTAATTCAATGTCATTGACTGGTGTTACATCCACAGAAAAATCTGTATTATTTGATACTTTATTTTCAACAAGCCTTTCATGTTTATCAGGTGATGATTTTCTTGTTACTCTCTTATGATTTTCAGATTGACTTTTAGAGCACTCTTTAACGATTTTCTGTGATTTTTCCTCATTTTTATTAACAGAACTATGTATATAATGTAAATCCTTTTTTAAATTTTCAGTAGATTTAGAATTCTTTATAGGTAATAATTTTCTAGACGGCCTTTTATTAGTTTCTGTTTGATCTTTATGACTTTCACTTACGCTTTTAGAGGTTTGATCAGATATCTTCTTTTCGATTTTATCATTGTTTAAGCTATCTGTTTTGTTTTCCCCTGTAGTTTCAGCGCATCTTTGGTGTTTCTCAAGTGAGGAATTTCTTGTTACAATCTTGCTTTCAGTTTGTTTTGTAGAATCTTTTATATTTACAAGTGGTTCTACTAGATTTTTCTCTTCACCTTTATTGCCATCATCTTTTATGTGACTGGATTGGTTGTCTTCTAAATATTTGGACTGTTTTTCACTTTTATATTGCAATGAATTTCTGGTGATTTTTTTAATATCATTCTGTATTTTTGCGGAATCTTCAACATTTTGAGGTAATTGTACAGAAGGTTCTTTCTGTTCTGCGACATGAGCATAACTTTTGATCTCATTTTCGGAATCCCTCCGACTTTTTCTTTTACTTCGTTTTGCTATTTCAGATTGTTTTTCAATACTTTCTTCAGTGTTTAAATGCAAGCTTTCATTTGAGTTTTCGACAGGATGTTCATTGTCTGATGTTTCATTTACAATAACCTCTCCTTTTTTCTCAGATAATCTTCTTAGTTTTCTCTTATTAACATCAGTTTGTGTACTAGAACAATTAGTATTTAAAGTTTCAGATAATTTTTCATTAATTTCATTAGGAATTTCTTCACTTGTTAAAATAGTTTTTGTTAAGGAATTTGATAAAACTTCATTACTTTTTGTTGATTTTCGTTTGAGTCTTTGATTAAGTTCAACTACATTTGTATCAACTTTTTTGCTCTCATGATGAACATCAGTGTCCTTCTTGCTTTCTTTAACAAAATTTTGTTTAAATCCTACATTACTAACTACAATATTATCAACATGTTTTTGTTTTTTATTTACTAAATTTTTCTTGAGACCTTTGTCATTTTCAACTGGAATTTTCAGAATTTGATGAACTTTATCATTAAAATTTTTAGAAACATTTTCACTTGCAACTTTAACAGAACCTTCCATAGATTTATCAGAAACTTTTTTAAGTTTTTCTTCGAGTGCTTTAGAAAAATTACCATTTTTTTCTTGATCAAGATGCACGATAGATTTTGTGCAAATAATTTGAAGTTTTTCGTCAAACTTTTTAAAATCATTTTCATTAATATTTTGAACCGAAAATATATGATTTCTTGTAAGTCTTTTACTATTTTCATTTAAGTTTGTGGAACACTTTTGGATATTTTTATCTACAGTTTGAGATTGACTTTTACTACTTTCTTCTGCATCAAATTCAATACAATTCGAATTATTTTCTGGTATAAGTTTTTCAGTTTTATCACCAACATTTCTTGTGCTCCTTCTTTTTTCAGTCTGATTGTTAACGCGTTTTTCTATATTTTTATTTAATTCAGGAAGTGTTTCACATTTTTCAATGTTCTCTACAATGTTCATGCAGTTTTGAGTTAAATCATCAACATGACCTTCATTTTTATCAACAATTTTTTTTGCAGTTCTTTTGTGATTCTCAGTCTCATTTTTGAAATACTCCATTTTGTTGTCCAACCTTCTAGAGGGCTTTTTACCAATTTGTTCATCAGATGTTTTAACAAGAGTTTCCAAAGCATTTTGGATAGTATTATCCAATTTTTCAGACTCTTTTGTAGAACATGGCTCTGCACTTTCACAGGAACTGCTTTTAACTGAATCATCAGGACGTTTTTCATTATTTTTACTGGCCAAACGCTTCCTAAGTCTTGAACTGGTTTCAAGATTTCCAGAAACAGTTTTGCTCAAAGTGTCAGATTGATTTTCACTGCTTTCTTTAACTGAAGACTGCATTGATTGTTCAGTACCATCAGACGAAACTTCAGAACTCTTTTTGTTACACTTATCAATAACTTGTTGCGAATGCTTTAAATTATCATTACTAGTGTGTTTGGAATACTTTTTAACATTCTTATTGGAATCATCAGAATCCTTTCCACTGCTCACAGTACTCTCAGTGTCCTTTGGTTTATTATTAACCAAAACCGCAGAATGCTTATCACTACTTTGATCAATTGAATTGCGTGTAAGTCTTCTATTACTATGTACGAAAATTTTGGAACTTTGGGACTGACTCTCACCATCACTCCTCTCTGCACAACTGGAATCGCTTTTTAATAGTCTTTCAGGAAGCCTATCATTAATATCCTTAGAGATATAAATTCGCGCGAGTCTTTTATCGCTATTACTCACGATCGTGTTTTTGGTACACTTGCTATCGTCCGACAAACGGTTTTCTAACTTTTCAGTCAATCTTTCCGCGCACTTATCCGATTCACTGGTTATCCCTGAACCATCACTAGCATCGACCAGGCCATCCTCGTGGTTGGCCTTAAGTCTCTCCGTTTCCCTGAGTAGCTGTTTCTTACGGACCTGTAATAGGTTTTCAGTCTGCTGCTTGTTAATCTTGATGATCGGACGACGCTTCAAGATCGTCAAGTCAACCTCGGCAGGGATATTCAGTCCAGGCAGTTTTACTCGCTCCACCGCCTTTTCCTTCGCCTTTTCTTCTTCGACCTCCACCGCGGGCTTTGGTTGTGGCTGAGAATGCTCATCTTCGAGCCTTGTAAGCAGAACGTGTGGTATCCTACTATCCTTTAGTTTGAGCCTGATCAGCTCTTCATCCAACTTTTTTCGCCTGCTCAAATGGATGTGCCTCCTGATAATTGTCCTGCGCTCCTCGATGCTATTGAAGTCGTCCTCGTTTTTTCTCCGCTTCTTACGGTTGACTCTGCTTGGGCTATTATTATCCAGAGGACTGTTACTCTCGGAATCAGCTGGGCATCGAAGACGACGTGTTACCGCTGCCGATGTGGAGACAACGCTTCTTGTGTCCGACCCAAAGCATGATGACTCTGACGATTCGGAGACATTGCGGCTCCTGGCCGAACGCCTGGAAGTATTTGGGCCACTGCTGTTGCTCATCGTAATCTTCGTCCTTGTCGGCCGTTCTCCGCGGCTATGCTTCTCATCAACATGCCTTTGTAGACACTACCGCGGCTACGCTGTGTTGACAGAACTATAAAGATAAAGGCATAGCGTCAGTTATTCTTGCTTTTGCAACTTGTGTGAAAAGATGTTCATTAAAATCTTACTGTCCTTTTGTTTTACTTTCACTGAAAAATGTACTTATCGATGGAATTTTAATACATTTGGGAGATTGCTCTTACGTCTCATTTGAATTGGAAAGTAATGTCAAGTATTTAAGGATTGTAGCATGATGCAAGATCAAATAAGATTAAACAGGTTTTACATGAATGAAAGGAAAGGGAGAATTTATAATTAACTGGTTAGAATATGAATTTACGAGTAAAAGATGAGATGAAAAATTATTTTAAACTTTAAAATTTATAAAAATGATTAATTTGAGTGAATATAAGAATAAATTAATATACAACTTACTATTCAAATAAAATTTTGATTTGTATAACCATAAACGCATGAGTTTAAAAGAACTTTTAAGCAAATTAAGTTAAAATTTGAAGCAGTGTTTACGAAGAAAGTATTGTTTTATATTTACTGATGATTGAATTATTAACTCCGACTTCTATCTTGAAAAATTTTAAAGTTTTTAAAGTAAATATTGCCTTGACTTTTATTGATTTTAATTGGATCAGGAATGTAAATGATGCTTTATAAACTCTAATGAATTACTTAAAAAAAGAGTATTATATGATTAAATAACAAATTAAAAAGTTATGTTTACCATACCCTTAAGGATTCCTCCATGGTCCAACAAATGACTTGCAATTTTGTACATTATTACATGTGGACCTCGAAGCCAGGGGCAACTCAATCGCCGGCATCTATACATACAAAAGTTTGTTATAGCAAGTTTAAAATATATCTGGGTAATAGAAAAATCTCCTAAACAAAAATATTAAAATGCTATTCAATAGAGTTTATAGGTACATTATCATCTTTACATGCATTATCATCTTTTTTATTACATTTATTTTTATTGTTATTTTTATTGTCCATTTCATTATTGTTTTTTATTAAATTTTTATTGACTTTATCAATATGGACACAGCTTCAATTTCTGTAGGTTCATAACTTTATTTTTATAGCAAGTGAGATAACAAAGATTTATATACAATAACATATGTAAACATTTGATAGGAAGTCTTAAATTGTTAAATAATTGAAAATCTGCACTTTCCTAATTAGTTTTGGAAATAGTTTCTCTTGTTAATTTAGTTAAATGGTGCACACAATAAAATTTCATTGTGAAATAAATTAATGAGAACGTTAATTGTGATAAGTGTGAAATTTAATTGACTTTTTTATAATTTAGTTTCCGAGAAATAAAACTAATGCTTAGAATCAATTTCAATCTATGTTATTAGACTCAAATTATTAAAAATGGTGATTAAAAAAAGTAAGTAAATGAAATTCAATAATAGTTAGTACCACATTGTGCAAGAACAAATCTTTACAGCACTTAAAACTAATGCTGTCTTTACTCTCTTAGTATGCTTTGCAAATAATTATGTGCATAATTAACATATCAACTCTAATGCCAGCCATTCAGTCTTTAAAATTACTCAATCACAAAGCTTATCTCAGAAGAGAAGTAATGCATTCCTAAATACTGTATACCCATCAGTTCTCAATTGTTCCAAAACAAAACAGAGGGTAAATAATGCACCGCGACGACTTTCTAATTCACGAGCAATTTCTCATCACATTCAATCATTGATTATTCATTGATCCGGACGAGCAGCAAAGACCGAAAGGAACACGCCAAATGTCCTAGAATACTTCAACCGTATAACGAGTCTCTGACAAAAAGTCATCGGACAAAAGAAACGTTCATCAACGCGCGACTAATCAACGAAGGAACCGACTCGGAGCGAAAAAACACCAAACACCGCAACGGCGGTCATCCATTTTACTATACGCGATTGTGTACCGTGTCGCCGAGTGGCTACAAGGAAGCTGTCAGGTTCACTAAAATTACCGCTGCTGCGAGTATTTCTGTGAAAAGAGTATCATCGACTTAACCTGCGCCGTGTGGGGCGTGTTAATTGCGCTATGTAAAACGTAACTCTCTTTCTCTCTGCCTTCGAGTGGCAATGCACACTGCTCTTCGCAAGCACGTTGTTGAGACTTGCGGTTCTTCGCCTTAGAGAAGTCTTAGATTTTATTTGCGTATTTACCGAAAAGGGAGAAGGTCCAAGGACGCGTGAAAACGGCTACTGTATTCGAGAGGTTCTCTCGCCGCGCGATAGATACGTTCGATACGTGCACACGCGAGCCTCGGTGTTGTAGCTCGACGATGAAGCAGAAGCACCGAAGCGCTTCTCTCTCTCTCTCTCCCTCTTTCGCTCTCTTTCGCTGTTACATACACGTCCGAGTGGCGCGCACATGCACATGCTTCGCGTGCATGTATGCAAAGAGAGCCAGAGAAGTGGGGAGGTTAAGAACTCTTTTCGCGTAGATTCCAGCATGCGTGCACGCTTAGACTGTATTGGTAATCGCGGCAAGAATGAGAGAGCGGTCAGGAGAAAAAAAATTTAAAAAAAAATCGAGAGAGCAAACATAACCTCCAATCAGCTGACGGAAAAGTCGTTCTCCTCGGATTCGTCTCTCCTTTCTCGCGCGCGCATTTTCAGATAGAAAAAGTGCAAGATCAGGCGGCGAGGGGCGATCGTAGGGGGGAGGGGAGGGAGAAAGAAAACAGTAAATACATCGCACGCACTTACGTACAACAGTAGACAGACGCATGTACGGTACTTTCTCCTGCGCAAAAAAGAAAACAAGCAGCACGCGACACCTTTCGCCTCCTTTAACCTCACTACGCGCGTCCGTCGTCTCCCTTTTGGTTCTCGCTAGAACACGTACGAATTGACCGCTCTTGCGCGCGCGCGTTCGGCCCCCAGGAAACAAAGGCGGCGGCACCGAAAGAGGGGAAGTGAGAGAAGACAGCGAAGGTTTCGTCAGCAGGAGAGGGTGCGGAGGGATTCTCCGTCTCTTCTCTGTCTTCTCTCCTTCTCCCGCTGTACCAAGAGCGAGCTGCTAATTATCGGCGTATAAGATGCACGAACACTTTTAAAAACCTAACCTCAAAGTTTGCACTCTAACGCACACTCCGTGTATGCGCTGCCTGCATAATCCTTTCCCAGCGGTGATAGCGATCTCGGCTGCTGCGACTCGTGATTAATGCATACTTCGAAGAGGGGACTATTAAACGGGCGCCTCGACGTTTTTTTCCTGGTTGAGGTGCATCATCGAATGCTAGTCTGCACAACACTGTATCGGAGTCACACTTGCGATGCCGGCCGCCACTTATACTTACTCTTACTGTACAGTAGCGATACAAACACCGTCGTGACGTGTAGCGAAAGATTCTTTGAGGAACGATAGTAGAGCCGTAACGCGAGAGACAAACCGACTGAGCCGAGAGAAGCTCGCGGAGAAGCCAGTTGGACGTGTTTGTATCCCTTATACACGCGCACTCACACATTCGAAATGGGAAATTTTGACAGGCAACGCCGCGAACGTTTCTATATATCTTACACGGGCACTTGCATACAGGATAGTTATATGATGGACTCTCCTACGAGAAGTATAAGAAGAATCTCTATCAAGTACTCACGTTTTCCATCCAAATTTGGAACTTGCAGTCTGTCCTACGAGTTTAGATGTACACGAGAGAGCGTAAAACGAAAGTCTCGGCTTATACTCATGCACGCCGCAACAGATCTGCCAAGCAAGCTTACGCCTCTCCTCTCTCTCTCTCTCTCCCTACTCTACGTGCGCGTGCGCTGTATGCGTGTGGCTGCTCGGACACATACAAAGTTAGATAGGGAACAGCAGCAACAGACCAGCTTCTCTTCTCTCGTCCTTCCACCACCACCACCACCACCGCCACCTATACTCTTCCTCTCTGAATGTAATAAACACTATCATGAAATGCGCTGAACAAACTACATCGCGGCTTCGAAAAAAAAAAAAAAAAAAAAAAAAAAATGGACAGCAGCAGCTTCTACGCTCGCAGTAGGAGAGCAGTACAACTAACATGCGTTGTAGCGTTGCGGAGCCAATAGCAAGCCGAAAATCCGCTGTACTCCTCGATCGCCGCACAAAAAGTAGCGTGCGAGCAGAGCAACACCGCCACTGACAGAAGGCGGTATCTAATAAGTTTTCGTCTGCACAACAAGGCAAATTGCGCCGAAGGCGAATAGCTACGAAACGAGCTAAAATCGCATGCGTTCGCACACATTTGGCTATGTAGCTTTAGGGCTGCTCTGCAACGACGCTGCTTCTCACTTATCGCCCGTGAAAATTTTCGCGGAGAAAGGGACGATATTGAGGCCGAAGAATGTCGTCCAACAGCTTCTATATCTATGTATATTTGTATGATGTCTACACGCGAATGACGGAATGTAGTTTTCTAGCCCAGCTACACCGAGCTACGCCAGCGCTAATAATCTGACGTTTCGTGCTCTGCGTAATCTGCAGTGTGAGTCAATTTCTAGCGCGTCAGATAAGATTAACTACTTTGTATTACAATGCATTCGTGCTACAAGTATCGGCTTCCTGACCATTAAGGAAAGGCTATTGAGATTAAACACTTCCTTAAACGCCTCGAGACGGCCTGAAAGTTACTTTTTAGCGGAGAGGGAAGAAAGGCGTTAGGATGTGCATTGCAACGATCGATCGCAGAGATGCAGCAACAGCTGACGGCGTAAAGTTGTTAGCGCAATTGACACCGGAGAGGCTGTTGGTGTGGCCTGGCGATTCCTCTTTCGGCCGCTTTCGGTTTTTATAGACTCGCCGCGGGCCTAAGATTATTTCCATGGTCCGACCTTGCTTTTTCTGTGTCAGCAGTATATATTTCGACGCTCGGCTTTGTTTCTTTAAAATACTACTGCCTTACTTAAACGAATATTTTTCGGCTGCGACTAATTAAAGCAGAACTAGCCATTCTACTGATCGTGAAAAAGAGCAAAGCTGGTTTTGTGTATTATCGAACGTGCGCATACGGTCTAGTAAGCAAATGAGGTCAATTCCTGGAAGCACCCAAACATTTCGTTCTGTTTCAGAACATAAGTCAGCCATCATTCTTTCTACGAGCATTGTCTCCTCTTTCGTGTGCCTTCATCTCTCTTTCTCTGCCATTTTCTAGCTCCTCTATTGAGGGAGGAGGCATGCAGACAGGTTCTACTGGCATCAGGCAGTTTCCGTCCAGGCTCTTATCTCATCTCTCCGTTTTTAATCAGGCAATTTCCTCCTCGCGCTGGAATGCCTCTCCCGTCTTTACCCACGAAGGGACACGACGCGACGACGCGCGCGCACGCGACCAATCGTGAGTTTCTCTCTCTCTCTCTCTCTCGCTCTTGGCCGTCTTTACGGGAAACGTATGTGTCGAGGCAGGGCCGTCTTTAGCCATGCGTGCACCTCAATGCCTCGCCTTCCTGCCTTTTTCAAATGGGACGCAATATGGAATTTCATACTTCGCTGACTCTCGACGCCTTTTGGCTCTCTTTCTTTCTTTTTCTCTCCGCTGTTTATAGGGGTTATTGGGGAATTAGCGTTTGCACACGTGCTTCGTTACGACTGATGCCGAGTAAAATGAGTGTGTCACGTGAGAACACCACCAGCTTTAATGGTGACTTAATTTCTTAAGCTGAAAACTAAGATTCTTTAAACATCTATAAAAAGCTAAACATTTAAACAGAGGTTTTTTATCTCGTCGTAGCTACAAAACACGCATTAGCCAAACGTTTATTGATTCTAACTGTTTAATGAGCGTCCAGTGTATATTTTCTTCCGCCAAAGAAAAATCATTCATCCGAGCAGAAGTTACACACTGCACGCTCGAGCGCAAACAATCGCAGCGGCCCAAACTCTCGGTATACATTAATAAAACTCCGACTGGCGCTTATCGGCGGGATTCCATCGGCGTTCATCGGCTCCCTCGCCCTTCAGACTTCGCGGCTTCCTCGTCGCTGGGGAAGAGGAGTGCGAGATACACCCGCACAACCAACGCCGCGGCACACCTGCATGGGAGGAGGGTTAGCCACCTCTCCGGCCACCGTACAAGGGGACGCCTTCCTTTTTTTTACACAAGTCGGTGCGTCTGAGTATTGGGCGACGTGTGTATGTACTGTGTCTGCTATTGTTCATGTACGGAGTATATTCTCTGATTGAGGGTTGGGAATTTAGGAGGAAGAACTTTTTTCATTGCTCTCGTGAGCGAAGTCATGCGAAAAAAAAGGAATTAAGAAACTGGCATACTCGCTCCCTGATTTCAATGTTTAAGAAATGGGAACGAGAAAAAAGGCTGTGCTACATGGATCGTCTTGTCTTTCTCGCTCTCGCAACAAATATAGGTACGCGAGAGAAGCAGGGCCAGAGAGTCGATGTGGTCGCTCTTCGATTTTCACTCGGCTCTCCTTTTTTTCCTCTCTCCCCGCTGCGTCAGTTTGTCTCTCTCTCTCTCTCTCTCTCTCTCTGGCTCCCTCGCAACAGCAAACGGAGCTACACACATCGTATAGCCCGCTGACACTTGGCTAGATGGCGATAGGTTTATAACATACGTTTTTTCCGAATTCTCGGCATTTGTTTTTTTCCTACCGTGTAGTCTCCCCCCGAATTTTTTTTCCAAACACAGCGGGACACTCCTTCGCCTACTCGTTTATTTATTTACATCTCGGCTATTGACATTGCCGGGGTGCATTTGCGTCCGCCTGGATTATTTATAGGTCGGCTCGCAGGCTTAATAAAATGATAGTCCGCACCGGCGTGCGTAAGTTTATGCACTGGTTGCATAAGTTTAAATTGTATCTCGGAATTGTCTGCGAAGGCTCGCCATTGCGTAACTAAGATAATCGATCGCTTAGAGACTCGAGCCCTTTTTACCAATAATAAATAAACATTAAAGAGCACGTGCCTATTTCGAGTCTCGTGAAATCTTCCACTTTGGTATCTAATCGAATCCGCTAACCTTATCTCTCTCGACTTAGTACACACGAGCAAGCAAGTAGACACATTGTCGAGAGAGTGCATTAATAAGAGAGCCACTCCAAGTCTGTGCCAACTTCATAACCTTCTGGTTACGTAAAGGCTAATTACCTAAGCCACCGATAGAAACATTTTTCATAAGTTATTTAAACGCCTCTCTCTCTCTCTCCGACTCTTCCCTCCCCTCCCTTTTAAACGGACGTTCCTGAGATTCAAACGGCGCTGTCAACGGCCGCATATTAACTCTCGTTGTTTTAAAGGGAAACCGCGTGCACGGTGCGTTTCGCAAGCGACGCTTACGTGACAGCTGCGCGGCAACCGCGACCTGCCCTTATTACTCCTGCACACCGGAGGATCGTTCTATAGGAGAATTCGCGCCGTTCGATAAACGAGCGTTCTCTTTCTCTCTCTCTCTCCCTCGCCTTATACGTTCGCATGAAACGCCGAGAGAGCGTGTGTATGTCGAAACGCATACACGGCGGGGTTATTAACGAAGCGTGTATTCGCCGGGATGTCACGTGATACGGGTGATATCGAAGGCGGTCAGTTTACCGCCGGTAAGCTGACCGGTAAGCTTGCAGGCACGCACGCGAGAGAGCGTTAGCTCTCGGCCCCTGGAGCATTTTTCGTGCCACCATCTGACGGAAAAGCGGGGAAACAACTAGGTGAAAGCCCTGCCCCCTATACCGGGCCCCGCTGCCGCCCGCAAATCGACGAGGATCGTTGCTGCCGGAGCTGCCGTTGTAGCGGCGGCAGCTTTTCCTTTTTTTTATGAGGAGTGGGAAGAGAAGGGACGGATGGCTTGTTCCGTTGGATGTTGACACTTGAGAAGACGATGCGCTAACTTGGAAAGTCGTGACGGATGGATTGGCGACGCTGATGATACTTCTTTGAGCTGTGTGCCATTCCTGTAACGAGAGTTGAATGGTCGCTTGTTTTTTTTTGTTGTTTTTTTATTTTTTTGAGACGACGAATTTGAAAAGTTTGTTGGTTCGAGGTAGGAAATTGGTTTTTACGTGCAATTTTAACTTGTATCTTTATAAACGTTCGTATTCTCGGGTGAATCTGCATAAATAAATAAACAGAGCATTAAGCGGTGAACATCATTGAAATCAATTAATTATTAATAAAGATAAGAATATTTAATCTAGGTAGCTTATCTTTTGATGGCTTCCATTAGACTGTTCTTGACACTGAAGAATTATCAACGTACATTTTGAGTAAAGTACCTTATCTATATTATATTTATAAAAATTGAAATTGTACACATTGCAGTGTACTCAAATCGGTAGTCTGATAAATTTTCCTATTATTACAGATTCGTGAATTTAAGTATATCTAGAATTGCAAAAATTACGTCAATTGAAAAATCACTGCTAAGTATGATACGCCAATAAAGACTTGATTCGCAGTAATTTGAAAATGATTGAGCTGAAAAGAAAAAAAATTTGCCTTCCTCAAAATTGCAGACATTTTGTTAAAATGGATTACAGTAAAATATTAAAAAAAGATAATAATTACCGGTACACCTGTTCTCAAAACAAACTGTACTTGCACTTCAATGTCAGATTTTAACAATGATTTATAAATATAAACAAGAAAAAAAAAACATTTCGCTCGGAGATCAATTTTCAAGCAAGTGAAATAAATTATTAAAATACCCGGCTACTTAAAATTAGGTCGCACGTGTCGCCTCATTAAGTATGTGATTTGTAAGAGTGCAAGTGATTGAGTATAGTATCTCCATGCCTGCCTTTATTGCGACCAATTTTTTTTAATGAAATCGAAACCTTGAGGTCGCAATGCGATTAGAGTAAATAATTAAGAATGATACTAATTGATTTTTTTTTATTATTCTCATTAAGCTTGGATTATCGCAATTGAATTTAATTACCGAAGCACTCGAAAGAATCCGATTCTCTTCTCAAATAATTATCCAAGACGGACACTCGCAAAGACTTAGATTCACAAAGAAAACTGCATTTCCATCAACACCTATTTACGTTCAATCGAGATCTCTCGACTCCTTATTCCCACGCGGCGTTCCACTCGAATTTCCGGAGGAATAATCGGGTCGGATTTTCCCTTTAATTGCGCCTTTTCAGCTGAAAACAATGGCGCGAAAGGTCAGCAATCCCATTACCGCGGCGATACGCATCTCTCGACGGCTTTCATAATTAAATCCGATGCAATTTATCGCTCGAGTTAGGAAAAGGAGAGAGGGAGAGAGAGAGAGAGAGAGAGAGAGATTTATCCGCCACACGTCTCGTTTCGCGCAAACGAGGGAGAAAAAAAACGGCGCACAGCTGCCTGCAGCCGACCTTCGCCCGCAGATCCGGCAAGTGCATTTCCGCAATTCCCCCCGGACTAGATTATCGCTATCGCTCCATAATCGAACGCGGCCTTGGAGTTCGTTTTTTGCTTTTTGAAATTCCTCCTGTGCCTCGAGCTGGGTAATATGGTTGGCTTAATTTTTCGGAGCCGACAACTGTGGAGATTGACTACTTGAGTGGAGTTTGATTGAGTAATTATTGGCGGTAATGAGGAAATTGCGGGTCATTTTTGGAGTCATTCCTGGAAAGTACATTGATCTCGGTTATTTTTTAGATTTTCTTACCTATTACACGATTTGTGTGCTGATTTGAAATACGATTTTATTTCTGATCTTTGTTGAGGGCAAATATATGTTCTAAAAATGGTGTTCAAACTTTATCTGCGCATTATAAATAAACTAGTAGATATTCTCGCATTTACGTTCGTTCTCTTATGCGCACTATTTTTTTTTGCACTCCAACGCATTAAAGACACTAAAAAGGGAAACAAAAATAAACTATCTCCGCAAATATTTCAGCGGTGCAGCTCCGAGCCGGCAGCTGCTGCAGTCAACAAGCGCTTATTCATCGCTACAATTTTCATCTCGCATTTTTCCGTAATCAAATTATTGCTCCGCGCGCGCAACGGAAAAATTCCCCGCTCGCGTTCCTCTAACCCCGATAACCTAAAAATGCGATCGCGCGCTGCGAGAATAGAACGGACAATCGCGAATTCGAAACGTTCGGATTCGCGTGTCTTCGACGTTTCGATGTGTTGTTTTTTTTTTTTTTTTGCATTTATCGACGGACCACCGCTCCGAACAAAAGGCTCGACAACAAAAGGAGCGCGCTCCTGCCTGCGGATGTGTGTTTACTGTCGCGTAAACGCGGGACGAACGATCGATGCTCGGGTTCAAAATTCCGATCGGGAAGCCCTTCGACTGGCCTGCGAAATTCGCGCCCGAGTTCGTAACGAGAGCTGCGACGCCGAGGATTATGGCGTTTGTTTTATGGGGAGGGAACGGGGCGTACTTTATTTTGTATAGTGTGCGGAAAGGTCGGTGTGGTTTATGACGCGAGAATAAACTGATTTTGAACTTTTTTAAAACGAGATAAGGGAAGGTGTGAAAATTTATAATACGAGCGCGGATGTGGCAGTATAATGCACGTTTCAATGACGTATCGTATAGTTTTTATGCAGATTGAAAACTGCATCGTTTGTAATAAATTATTTGCGGTTGAAAAGTAACATGTAATAAAAGTGTAAGTTTGCCTGTCACTTTAATATTTATCTAATTGTTAAAAAAAAACTTTACGATGTTTACTTTGAGGAGCATTAATATTTATTGAAGATTAACCTTTTTAATGTCGTCACCAGCGATAAAACGTTCTATATTGTTCCCCGTCTGCAGTTAGAAAATATAAAATTATGTTGCAACGGCAAGAGCTGAATCGACTTATATCCCTGCCATACTATATTTTATTTTAAAACGTTATTATAAACGTTCAGACTCTTTATTAAAAAGTAGAAACAAAATAAATCGCTAATTCCTCGCTCGAAATTATAAACGTCTCGCTCCTCGCGATTCGCAGCAGCTCTCTCGAGCAATAAAAGCTTCTTTTCAGCTACATGTAAGGTACGTCTCACGAATATATTTTTAAAGCCCCTCGACGCAGCGATCGTCCGCCGCGAAGATCGACGATTGCCTGCGCTGCAGGCGCGCCTCTCTCTCTCTCTCTCTCTCTCTCTCTCTCTCTCGAGCATTGGCCGAAGGGATTTATTGAAAGGTAAGGCGATGTGTAACGAAATACCTCGAGGTCCTTTCGAGACTCGACGGATTCAGTGGTACTTGCCTTGTAGAGCGTGCACGAATTGTGTTTGTTTTAAACGGTTCGGGTTACTTGTGTATCGAGTAAAAATGGGAAGGGGAATTGGAAAAGTTTTATTTAAGCACTCGCGGATTTCAACATTTTTTATTCCAGACGGGGAATGAAATATTATGATTTTCGAGTACAGCAATAGTAAATATTTAAAATACTTTTTTGAGGTTTCCAGTTGCTTATTCAAGCTGAAGGTAATCTTTCCACGTCGCTGCGTCAAATGACAATATCGTCCCTCCCAAAATTCGAAAGCACCCTGATGCGCCCGCAGCAACTTCCTCCGAACGAACAACCCGCGCCGCGAAAATATCTTCCCGACAGGCGGCGGAGCTGATGAAAAATGCAAATTGAACGTCGCGTCGAATCTGCTCGTCCGTCGTCGCTGCCTTTTCGCCGGCTCGTTGTGCCGATTCAGCGCGGCCGGTCTAATTGCCGCGACCTCACGCTAATTTGTATCGCCGCGCGTTATACAGGACAGTTTTTGCCGGCTGGTTGCTTTTTTGTTTTGGCGGGGTTTTAATTGAGGCTAAGAAGCTGGGATTTGAGTTGCGAGCGTCGATGCGGAGGTACGGGTTTCGTTGCAAAAAGCTGGGGATAAAGGTCTGCTGGAGGAGGTTTGCCGGGTAATTGCTGTTTTCCTGAAAGACAATGTTGCTTTAAATTTTGCGGATGTATTGTTATTTTTTGTTGGAAAGATCTGATTGACCTATTTTAGGTACTGTATATTTTAAACAGGCTTTTTGAGTACTGTCCGATTTTAATATTAAAAATGATTTACTGATATATACGATAGGTAAATTAATTTTCTATAAAAATGCATAGAATTAAATAATCTCATTAAAGAAACTACCACTTATTAATAATCAACGTCGTGTATCTCAATACTTAACAAATTTTTCCCTTCATTGTGTATTTTATTGATTTTGAACGTTCTTTTAATTCCAATTAAAGAGCGGAATATTCGGTCAAACTGAATATTTGATATTTGTTCTGATTTCAGAACAAAGGAAACGTATCCCGTTTTAAATTTTATAAAATAAGCAAAACAAATCAATGTATGATTTGTTGAAATATAACATCAAAAATACTCTTACAGTTATTACAGATAAAGATACAGTAATGAGTTTATAAAAAGCACAAATTCAATGGTGAAAAACTAAATTTTTGGAGTTTATAACGTATAAGAAAGTAAGCTCGACCAGTTTCTTCAATAAAAATGCAGGCCAAGAAAACATTTTCCCAACACTTCTATTGCTCTTATGCATTTAGAATATCATTGTAAAAAAACTAACAGAATAAACAGTTAAAAAGCTTCGTTCTATAAAAAAAAAGAAAAGTAAATATTAAAAGGCGATTAAAACGTGCCAGGATTGAATGAAACTATGAAAACACAAGGACTAAAAAACTCATCCTTTTTTTACGCGGCAACTTTTACCCTCTATTAAAACTTCTCTCATTGCAATCGCACTTAATAGTACGAACGGCCTTTTCATTAAACAGCACAATTGCGCTCGTTTTATCGTCAATCTTTCCCCGCCGCGAATGAAACGAATCGGAATTTTCAATCCTGCGCGCGCAAATATTTAAGGATCGACCAACATCCTTTATACGCCTCTGTTTGTTTTCTAAATTCTCATGCCGACGAGAGGCAGTTAATGAAAAAAATTGCCCGCTTCGAGGGATCCTGTAACGATCTGTGCGCTAATAACAATACTAATGATGATGAGCCCCCGGTGATTTATTGGAAATTCAAATGGCAGGTATGCGCATGAAGATGGAACTGGTTTTACGCCGCGAATTATCCACTTTTCCGAGTAACGTCGAACGGGGGAAGCTGTAAACGTTATCGGCGCGGTGATAAGTTTTATAAGTTTTTATTATTTCAGGCAAATATACGATTAGAGTTCTGCAATGACGTTTCTTATGAACGGTGATAAAAATGCTTTTGAATCGGATTATAAAAGAGTATAGTAAGTTTAGTTGCAGTAATCTAACGTACTTGTTATTTAACTAAAGTTTTAATGTAAGTTCAGTCGCAGTAATGGGACGTGTACTTGTTATTTAAATAAAGATTTAATGTTGGTGCTCACATAAATAATTAATATCTAATTGCGTAGCAAGAAATGTTAATGCAAATCATGACTAAAGTATCGAAAATTCTTATTCATCCAAGTGTAATATAAACGTTTTCCTTGTATTGACTTTCGTGGTGCAATAATCGTAATTAACCAATTTCATGCGAAATCGAATGATCGAAAAGCATCATTTTCCAAGAATCAGCTCCTCGTCAATTTCACGACGCAGTATCGAACGAATCCCCAATCTCGATTTTAATAACTTTTTTTTCCAAAATGAAAAAAACCGGCACCCAATCCCCGGCGACGATCGCCCGAAATTTCCATAAGCCCGCAATACGCCAGGCGGCGATCGCGTCTCCGCAGACCAGACACCGTGAAAGGAGCGGCGATTTTCCGCTCCGAGCGCGGAGAATCGCCGCCCGCGGTAATGTTAACGAGCCTGAAACTGATGCGCGAAAGTGGCTTTCGGCGTTAACGAGAACGGCGCTATACATTGGGAAGTGATTTTAAAATCGCGACAGATGTATGAGCGAAGGTGCTATCGATCGTATCTGGCGGCGAGTCGACGTCGGCAGTCGGCAGAGCAGGAAATGAGCTGTTATTGTTATGTTTTTAGATCAGACGGCCTCTGGATTATTGCTTATTAGTCGTTGTAAGGCCTGGAAGTCGCGACGTCGAGATTATTGATCGGGGATTGAGTCGACATTTATTTAATTGGCGTCGACGTGCCCTTTTTCAAGCGGAATACGTTTTTTTTAAGGTGAAACGTCCCTGGCGCAGGAATTTTAACAGTTGCCTGGAAAGTTTTGGGATTAACAATTTATCTGTTACAATATAAGATTTTTGCGCTTTAAACTTTTATAATCCATTACGATTTTTATTGGGCTCTAAATATTAATTTTAGCTATAAAATTACCTCCGCTCAATCAGCTGTTATTAAAAAAGTTTTTACAGAAAATTCAAAGTGGGCATTAAAATCTCCTATATAGTAAATTTCTAACATTTTTTATATAGATTCATTCATAAAGAGTTAATTTAAAAATAGAAGTCCTCAAGTTTACACACCGCGCAAATTAAAAACAGCCCAATAAACCCGACTAACAAACGGCAAAGTACCCATCTTTATTCAATTAACACAATTCAGCTCGGCAGCCCATTAATCCCCTTTTAAAACGCGGCGCAAAAACTGTACAGTCCCTTCTCGCGCAATTAAACTCGAGGCAGAGAAGCCGAGGCGGCGGGCGAACGATAATACTATATATCCCGCGGAAAAAAAAGAAGCCGAGTGAATCATCTTCGTATCGCGTCCTTCGGCCGGGGGCCAATAAGTGCGTAAGTTACAAGCGCCGAGAGAAGAAATGCGGCCTCGTTGCTCAGCGGCTCGTTGCAGCATTTCGACGGCTCCGCGGCGCGCCGAGAGAGAGAGAGAGAGAGATGAGATGCGGGCCGGATTAGATGCGCCGCCGTTCGCGCTGTCATTAGCAGCGAGGCGGCGACGATGCCTCTCGTGCCGAGAGGTTTACAAGCGAACCGGGGGAGAGACGGGCGAAGCTGCGATTTGGCTTGGTAAGAGTTGCCGATTCGGCGGGCAGGGGGAAGGAGAAATGAGTTGGTGAAGAGGGATACGGACTGAGGAAGTTGAAAGGATTGTTTGATAATAATTGTTAATGGGAATGGAAGCTTTGGGAATATTATTTATGTAAAATGTAAAAGATAAAAATGACGAAATAAAGTTTGATTGTACGCAATGGACGTTTGAATTTCATTTTTCGAAACGCACGGAAATTTTTCGATTGAAAACCGATGGTAATTGAGATTAAAAATATAAGACTTTGGATAAACCCGTGGAATCCTCTGATTTCGAATTGTCGATTAATCACTCCTCGAAACGAGTACTCAAAATGACGCAGTCGTGCATTTTGTTTGATTAATGACACAATCGACTTTTGCAAAAAGCATACGAATTCCAAAAAGTCTCATTAGAGTAAGTGATTTCGCTATTTTCTTGAATTAGACAATCAGCTGCTGTATTTACTTTTTGCCGTTTCCTTCAAACGTCTTCATCGTTAGAGAAAATCGATTATAGCACAGAACGAGTTTCCGATCATTTGTCGACTTGGACGTGACTGCAGCCGCAGGACATCAGACGTGATTTCTGATGGTGTATACCTGTTAGGCTATTTTGTCGTTTCAATTTGAAAATAATTACTTTAAACAAGCCAGTTAGAGTTAAAAAATGATGTATTGATTACTCAAAACAGAAAGACCCTAGTAGAATAAAAATCATAACGTAATAACTGAAGAAATTCTAAAGAAATGAAATTTGTGTCTCGTACGAGTCCAAAGTATAGTTATGGTCTCAAAATTTGAACTGACTCAGTTCCTCCTTCGTATTTTTAAATTTCTTCAAGAATTTAAACAATCTAATTTAGCTTATTAGCCTTTCCATCATTTTTGACGAATTACCTTAGTAAAACATAAAAATTTTGATAAAGAAAAAATATTTAATATATATAAAGATTTTCAAATATCTGCCGAAATAAATGCAGTAGCCTCGCATTGATAAACGCAGCCATTAAACTTTGAATAAACTCTTTTCGAGAATTAAAAGCCATCATTCGCACATCGCAGCGACGTTTTACGAGCCGCAATACCTATTTTTCACCGGCAAACGCTTAACAGTCGCCATTCGCCCGACGGGAAACAGCCGGCGAAATCTTCCCGCTCCGCCACGAGCCGCAATTAATGGCGCAATGGGCGCACTCGATAATAAACTTTACAACTGGCGTTCGTTCGAAAGGCGCGCTTTCAGCGCGATTCTCATTTCTGCCTTTTGAAAATTCTCGAAAAGCAGTCTTTTTTTCTTTGTTTTTTTTAATGATAAACCAACAATTGCGGATGGTTATCATTCAATTGACGCGCTGCAATTAGCGCCCTTGTTAGTTCCAATTAGCGGGGCTTCTTTATTGAATATAGAAAAGCTATTTGTTGTAATGGTTACAAAGGGGAAATTAATATGGTGGCGGCAGGCTTGTTGGAAGATTTCATTATGTAAATGCACTTTACGGTGATTAGCGAGGTTGGAGGATTAGTTTTATGGTAATGAGTTTGATATTGTGCTGCGATTCACGTGTTTCTTGTTATCGGTGGATTTTATTTTTTCCAGAAACTTCAGACGGAAGGCTAATTTTTTTCAAGTAATGGAAAACTTCGACTCTTCAGTTGAATATTTAATTTTGATTTTATTATTGAGTACAGTTCGTAGTATTTACGTCAGATAATCGTGTGCTAGATACTAAGTCATATTCTACGCCGATGACAAACATAAAATTTTATTCTTTTTTTGTATATACCGTTAATTGTTAATTTTTTAATTAAATAACATTTTATTTGCACTTCTGCAAATTTTATTAACACTTCTATTGCTTTAATTAGAAATCGTATTCAAAATAATTCATAAAGAGCTAAAAAAAAAGAATTTACCAATAATCAATGAAATGTCATTGATCAAAATTTTTATGTCATGATAAGAATTTATTGATTTCATCTAATTTATAAGATTCTATAAATTTGATTCTATAGATTTAAACATTTCACGTCCAGCTGAATGTTCAAAAATTTATTTCGAAAAATAGTTGAATTTTCGAACCTATTCGATTTTAATTGCGATCTCAAACAGCAGAGATTTCTGCTTTTGATTAACCATACAATTTTGCTCATCTCTGAAATGCCCACTTTGTCGAGCTACAATCGACATCCCACATGTCTGACATTATTTACGTCCGCTAATGAGATAATAATCTCCTATTAATTGCGCGCGTTTTTAAATTAACTGCGACTCCGCGTCTGGATTAAATTTTTTTTAATGATTTCCATGCGGTGCATTGTATAAATGGAAGATAATGGAACCATAAATGCAAGCAAAGCTATATAACCGCGTGACGAATTAAATTAAATTAATCGTGTTATCTTTTATATAATAAGCGAACGTCGGCACCTTATACAGCCTCAATTATAACTTTATGCCGTTGAAATGGTAATGAAACCGACAAGTACGCCAGTTTTTAAATTAAAACTTATATATAACTGAACAATCCGGCAGCATTGCAGGATGTAATGCGTGGGTTTCTTGGGGAATGGCACAGAAGCTGGGACTTCTTGGAACCGTTACAACAAGATCATGACCTTTCACTTGAAAATGCAGCCAATGTCGAGGTCCTGTTCACCATTCGAATGTTTGATTATTCTTCTTATTTAGGTGTTCGAAGGAGGAGCGCAATACAACGTATAAAATTACAGTTTAGAATCGCATAAAACTTTATTTAGTTTCTTAGATTACTCCTTCGATTTTATTTGTGTTTAATTGCATGCAGCTGGATGTTTTAACGAGTTTAACGCACCTTTTATAATAAAGTCTGGTCAATGTAATACGTTTACACTCTTTATAATAAGCATTTGCTTCAGCCATATAGTGTAATTTATACTGACTAATGGACTGTAATGTAAAAAAAATTTACACATTTCACACTTGAAAATTTGTAAAACTTGTATAAGATAGAATGCAAAATTGTCGTTGACTTAAATCGTTACCCGCTTTGTATTTACACGGCACGTCTCGATACTTAGGACAATGAAACCTCGATGAATATTTCATTAGTTCGGACGTTCTTGCAGTATTACTTCTGTTACATCCTTCATTTTTCGCGTTTTAAAAGATCTCAGTCGGCCTCAGCACTTTCTCCTCTAATATCAGGAAGACGCCCGAGCTAAAAAAAAACACTCCAATTATCTAATTCGAATACCGGAGCCGTTAAACAGCGGCCAGGCATCTCCCGGCGAGTCACGGAATTTGTGCGCGCGACTCGCGTGCGTCATTAAAGGCGCGATTAAAAATTGCGCTGCTCGATTTTATACGGCTACCTTATACACTCGATTTACACGCCCGCCTCGATTGACGGGCGTATAGTGGCTGAGGCCTGCCGTCTGCCTGCAGGCTTCCAGCTGTGAGTCGGGAGCGCTTTTGTGCGCGCTGCGCTTTGAGGCTGGTGCCGTTTCATGCCTTTCTGCGGCACTGAAGGTATTCTGAGCGAGAAAAGTCTACGCGCCATTAGTTCTGTATATCTGGTGGTACACAAAGGCATGCAAAGTTCTTTTCGAGTATACGGATGCGTTCGGTGCCCTTTCTTTGGGAAGAATGGTTTTCTAATAAAATAATGGTTGATGCCTTATTATTTAGCTGTTTCACGCAGTGCTGGAAATATGAGGTTTATAATACTTTTGGATAATTTGTATTGCCAATTAATCTTACCACAAAAACGCTTTTGTTTGATTAATCGGAATATACAGTCTCTACTCAAAAATCCTCACTGAACTAGGCGAGGAATTGCTTCGATTTTTAATTTGTATATAATTTTAATTTTCTAAATAAACCGCACGGCGTTTAATTGTTTTGATATAAAGGTTGAAAATAAATTGCAACTTATCGCCGTCGAGGAATTTGCAAGTGGTACATTATTTATGAAACTTATTGTTTTTCATCTGCATGAGCCTTGATACGAAGTATCAAGAAGTATTTAGAATTACGAAATAACTATGCTAAATTGCGCGAAGCCTGCGTCCTCAATCATATGAATTGCCCAGTTACCCGCTAATTTTCGCGTTTAAATTCAAATCGTTTTCATATAATAATTGAAAGAGCCATTTTCTCCAAAGTAAATAAGTTATTAAGGAGATGGAGAAGAAGAAAAACGCACAATTTTCTAATACCCGTATTTAAATTTTTATCAAACTAAGCATTACTCAAACTATCTTAATCTCGCAGAACGCCGCAGTAAATACGGAAGCGATTCGCCTCCACTTGACTTTCAATCTCGTTTTACGGCTTATCCGCGGCTCCTTAGATTTTATTATTGAATTTAAATACGTTTATCTTCTCTTCGACGCGCAGCATTGACTTATTGCCGAGAGTCTCGATCGCGCATTTCCGCGCAATTTTTAAACGCCTTTCACGAAATTCCTGGAAGGTCATGTACAAGCATCGCTAATTGTTCCACGACGGGGACAAGATTTGTTTAGCGAGTCAGCTGGTTTTCGGGCTGGATTCAACTAGTTTCCTTTAGAATTTTCCGCGCGCCGGAGATCGGTTTGCGAATCGGCGCAAAATTTTAGCGCACCGGAATTACTATTCGGGAACGTGACTCGTTTAGTCAAAAAAAAAAAAATTCTCTAATAATTTGCTTGAAACTCGCACAGTAATTGAACCGTCACCTCAAAACGAACCGTCAAACTCGAACTCTTCCCACTCGAAATCCTCGCGAAGAAAAAAACACCCATCTAAAAGAAGCAGCACTGAATCATCGGCGCCGAGCTCCTAATCAATCGCCTTAATAACCAGCCGGGCGCAAAAAAAAAAAAAGAAAAAAAAAAGAGCGGCGATGATACTCGCAGGCGATATTTGCCGTTCACCCCGAAGGCCGGCGTATATATCCTCGAGGCCTCTCGCGTTGCAGGAAGTCTTTGGCACCGATGGGATATGGCGATGGATTTTTTGCCGGATCGCTCGCTCGCTCGCTTTGTGCCGCGCGCACTTTTTTTTTTGCTTTTCGGCAGAGGTGATTTCGCGCTTTTTTCGAGGACCAATGCACTAAGCCCGCGCGGGGTGGAGTGTTTCCGGTGGTTTTGCGCGAGAGCCAAAGTTGCGCAATTCGGCTGTACAGGAAGTTTTCGAAGAAATTCAGGCGCCTCGTTTTGCACTGGTGTTGTTTGTGGATCGAGCTGTTTTGCGATAGTCGAGATTAGCGTGGATGTCGGGCGAGTGGGAAATTGGTGTGAGAGAAAATGGGTTCGACTGCGTTTATATAAAGGCCTTTGGAGTCGTTGGAAATGTTACATTAAGAGCGTAAGGATAAGTAATGACTGTTTGTTTATAATCGCGAAAAAACCTTCAACATTTCTGCGTTAAAAATGCTCTCCATAATTTTATATTAAAGCGGCTAGAGAGCAAATAGAATTAATGGAATAATAGTCCACAATTAGTAATATAATAAGTAGCGAAGAATGTGCAAAGCTAATAATAATTTTTTTTGCTTCGGAAAATACTCGTTCCTCTCCGCTTCTAATAATAGTACATTGCTTGAATTACATGATCTCGTTTTTTTCTTCTTTTTCATGAAATTATCGGATGTAGAGAGAAGTTCGCGAAATGTGGAATAAGGTTTCCTTAGATTTGCTTCTCGCATTGTAATATGATTCGCTGATACATCGAGTTACGGAATATAAGCCGCGATCTTTATCGAAATAAAAGAGGAAATTATTAACCCCAATTGACAATAAGCGGCCTTTTTCGTTCGCGTCTGGGATACTTTTTTCACCGCCTAATGAGTATTTATATATGTAGTTGTGGTTCTTAATGCGATATTGAAAAATGACTCTTTCTTATGTGCGTTTACGTAATTGCAGTGTTTTTTCCTCGTCTAATTATTGATAGATTTCATGCGGCTAAAGTTTACATTTCGCACAAATTGATGCCTGCTAACGACCCGCTGCGTCTAATTGCACCTCCGCATTTAAAGTGCACACTATAATGATGTCCTTTTGGACTGTTCTTCACTTTTTATGCGCTTGCGATTAATTTTGTTTGAAAAAACGAAGTGTCGCGGCATACGAGATCATTTCCCGAATTTGCAAAAAAGCCACTCAATACTGTCGTCTCCGACTGATGCAACATTTTCATCTGTTTCAGTTTATATTCGCATAAATGTTTTTAAATCGCTTTGTGGATTCGTTAAAAAGTCCCCGCGAGAAAATTCGCAACAAAAACTCGGTTAACGCTCCGCGTAATCTTTGTGTCTCATTGAATCCGAGCAGGCTTTTCCAAAGCAACTGGTCTGTTGACATAAAAATTTTGCTGTAAAAATAAAAGCTTTATTTAACTTTCAGCTGTAATTTATATAAATTAAATAAAGTAACGGTTCGAGCGGCGGTCGAAGTTTCCAGACGGCTAGCAGGAACAAGGTCGCCTCGAAAATGCATTATTTCTGTAATGAATAAATGCTCTCGAATGAACCGTTTGTCGTTGCCGAGGCAGCCGCCGATCTGAAAGTTTATTGGATTTTAGCAATAAATTTGATGTTGTCATCGTTTTTACGTCGCTCGGAAGATTGTAAAGTTACGCGTTTGATGTTATAATTTTTATTAAGAAAAGCAACTGCGTTGCGTTTCCATTGCATCGGTTTATCTTCAAGCATAAAACTGTACAAAAAGTGTATTCATTTTCATAAACAGACAAATAATTCACCCGAATGCGAAGCAGGTCAAATTCTAATCTTCCAAAAATAATGTTCATCAAACTCTTAACCAAGCTCGTAACCTCTACAATCCACTCGAAAACCTACATGAACGAGCGAGCCAAAGCGGCGTCGTATCCAAGAATTGGAAACGTCGGAGCGTCACACGGCGCTGCCCCCGCAGAGAGCGCGGCTCGCGACTGCAGGTGTCGAGAGACTCGGAAAAATCATTGACCCATTTTTCCGCTGAGTGCAGCTCGCGCGCGCGGATTAATGAGGAGAGGAGAAAAAAAAAGAAAACGAGCCGAGAGGATTTCATTAGCGAGGAATGTCGCGATTGCGAGGAGGATCCTTCGTCTGTCGCGAGCTGAGATCTCGTTAAGGACGGCATTTTCATAAGGTGGCTTTATTCGTCGAGCCGAGCTTCGGACGAGGCTGGGATCGTTGCTGATTCGGGTGCTGAAGTATTGTGATTTTTGGGAAAAATATAATGTTGATGATTTTTTTTAGAAAAATATGTTTATGATTTTTGTAAATTAATTCACCGAGTAGGGAGCAGGTTTTTTAAAAAATATTATATAATTGCCTTTAAATTCAGTCTAATAACAATCTCACGTTAGACTTCACTGTTTTTCAATTACATTTAACATTTTTCCCGGAAAATTTTGTCGATACAAAATTGTCTTAATACATTACTGTATCCAGCATCCGCCAAGCACTTCCCGCGGCGAGAAGCATTGAAACGCTGATGATTTTCAAAGCGCTCGTAAATCCTGAAACTCTTCTGCGCGATTCCAGCGCGCCATTATATACATGGAAGGCCTTTAAACCTCATCAATCTCGGCGCACAAAAAGGCCCCCATCATCGCGCTCATCATTGTGTTTTCATCAAACCAAGCGTGACCATTTTTCTTCCGCGTTTCGTCATATACGCACGCTCCGCACTTTTCTTCGGTCTAAAACAACGCGCGCCGATTAATTAGCCTCTCAATGAGCTGCACCGTATAATAATTATAAATTACGAGCAAAAGCTGCGCTTTGCCTTTTACGCAACGCGGCGGGCAAAAACGCGATTCGATCGACAGCCCGAATTTCCTCGGGAAACAAGGGGAAATTCCAGCTCGACAACCAAGATTTAAGTTCAGACGGCGATTCTTCTCTTACAAAAATCTCCGGAAGCGCGCGCGGAGCGAGTTTATTTTTAAACCGCATCCCGCGGACATGTGGGATTATTGTTCGCGGCGCTTCCTTTGTGAGGAAAATTTGCATTTTTCCCTCGTACACAACGGCGCGCCGATCGAAGCCGATTGGAAGTCGGCCTTTCATTAACGGTAAAAATATGCGCGCCGCCGCGGAGAAAACGAATGGATTCGATATTGCAAAAAAGGATATTCAAGTTCAGTGTCGCCGCCGGGATGTAAAGAGCGGATATATATATTTTTTCAGCCCATTCAGACGACGTCTCTGCGACGCATTTTCTGCCTCGGCGTATAATATATTGTTTGACTCCGTTATCTGCCTGTTTATGCTTGACTGAGGTAATCGTTTAATCAGATGGCTATTACGCTTTATTGGCTTATCTGATGAGAACTAGATTTTTCGAAACGAAACATTTCCAGGTGCAGAGAAGAGAGGTAGTCGTAACTCAAAGTGGATTTTATGCAGTTGCGAGTTTTGTACGAACTGTTCGAAGGATATAACTGTTATTTATTAGAGAAATGTGTTTGTAAGTGCTTTCGTATTGATACGTGAAAAACATTTTTCGAGAATGTAAGATTAAATCAATTTAGAAGTTATTCACGTGACATTGTTACACGATTGAGTGCAGAAATAATAAGTTGCGCTTTTACAAGATACTCAATTTATATCTGATATCCGTATTTAAACACTTTCATAAATGTTGAACTAACGCTTTTAGAGAATGTAAATAGGATTTAAAAGTAACCTTTGGTGCTGAAAATTTTCCTTTAATAAACCAATGTATAAAATTATTGAACAGAAATACTATAAACATAATTTTCTTTAGGGTGGATTAAATTTATATTACTTTTCTAACATGCAATCCTATTTACTAATCTGCCCTTTCCATTTCTTCCATCTCATAAAAGCTCTTCCGAACACATCTCCAATTCGTGAAAAGCGTCTAAATTCATAAAAGCTCGCAACCCAGAGCCCACGAGGCGGCCCCCGATACATCGATCGAAGCCCCCCGTTCTAAATTCAGCGGCAAATCAAGCCTGAACCCCTCCCCCCGCCTCGATATCCGCGAGCCTCGAACCCATAAACCAGGCACACACAGCATCGACGTCCGGCTCGAGCTCTCGCGAATGAAAGGGAGAGCACCTTGGCTGGCCGGCGACGGCGCTGCGGGCGGCGAGGAAAAGCGCGCGCTAAGCTTGTACGCGGCCAGGGAGGGGGGGGAGCAAAGAATCGCCGAGCAGCGGCGGCAGGCTTTGCCAGAGGATTTCCTAGACGATGGCTATATAGGCGGCGCGCGGGCCTCGCTTGTTTCCAGTTTTATTGTCGTACGGTGCGCGAGTGTCAGGTGCCTCGTCGTCCGGCGCAGTTCGCGAGCCTGACACACACAGTCCTCCTCCTCCCGTCTCCCGACGACGACGACGACGACGACAAAGATGCCGCCGCAGGAGAAGTTCGGCAGCAAGGCGGCCGACGAGCCCCAGCCGGAGGCCTGCGCCGTCGGCCTCACCCTCGACCCCTCCGCCTCCGAGGAGCAGCAGAAGGTCGTCGCCAAGGTGCTCGCCCGGGACGACGACAAGGGCAAGGAGAAGGACGTCGACTTCGACGACCTGCTGCCGCACGTCGGCGAGTTCGGCACCTATCAGAAGATCCTCTTCGTGCTGATGATACCGTTCGCGTTCTACGTCGCCTGGGTCTACTTCTCCCAGATATTCATCACCCTCGTGCCGGAGGAGCACTGGTGCAAGGTCCCCGAGCTGCAGCATCTGCCCGTTGAGAGGAGGTGAGAGGCGATTTTAACGTTTTTTCTTTTTTTTATTTGCGCGAAGTTTGTTCGGGGGAAGCGAGCAGGTGGTTTTCGAAATTTTTCGGCGCTGCTTCGGTTCCTGGGGTACAATGATGCAAGAGGTAGGAAATGAACTTTTTTTTAATGAAGAAAGTTGAATTTATTGTCAATTGCATAACGAGAGACGGTTTATAGTCGACTCGTAAATAATATATTTTTTTTTTTCTTATTGTTAAGTTTCGCAAGGATTCCTTCGAGACATTAAACAAAGTAATATGGATTTTCTATATTCTCTTGTTTATAAAACGGAAAAACAACAAATAAAAATAGCGCCGTACTTGTAACGAGAGCAGCAGCAAAAAAAAAGCTTCCACGCTTTCAATGCTTCTCCGCCGAGCAGACACAAGCGCGCGAAAATCACTTCCTCGCGTCCCGATCATCCGAATGTAGCGCATCGCACTGTTTAAGTTGCATCGTTCGAGTGGCGGAATTGAGAGAAGAGAAAAAAAAACGCGAAAAAAAAGGAGCGCAGGACAGTCGAGTCGCGCGAATTTTGCAGTCGCATTGGAGGCAGGGATTTTTTACGGAGTAAAAACCGACCTGAACGCCGAGCGGCCGGTTTTTTGCGCCTCCTCCGCCTTACGCGTTAAAAATAGTTCGTTGCTAAGGTGTATTATAAATTATCCGCCGTGTATAAAATACAAGAGGCACACAATGAGTCTGCGAGAAGCCGGTGAAAAAGCGTCGCTACCTAATTTCACTTTTTCAGAAAATGACCATGACTCGAATGCTCGAAAGCCTCCACTTCTCTCTCTCTCTCTCGACTCTCCGCGCCAAAGGCACACTCGGCTTCTAAGCTGGCCGCGGCGTTTCGGAGAGGCGGATCGAAGCCGCGCGGATCCCCCGAAAATCGGAATTCCCTTCTTTTTCCACGCGCCGCGTTGCGCGGATATATTCGCTGTCGCCTTGACTCGGCTAATTGTCGGCGTGTTTTATTGAACGGCGATAAACAATGGCTAATTTGTCGAAAGCTGTTTATTGCCGGCTGCTGGGAGATTCTGGAAAGGCTGCCGCTGCCTGCTCTCGCGGCGAAACGATATTTTTACGATGGAAATCCAATATTGGATTATCGAGCGCTCGGCGAAGGTAAACGCGTGCATATACACTCGACTGCCGATTGGCTTATTTAGCGTTTCGTTCGCGGGGAAGATGAATTTCCATGCGCGCGCCTCGCTCTTTAGATTCGTCCTCAGCTTCGGCTGCCGATGGCGGCTTCGTTTGTGTATTACGAGCGAGCCGCTCTCTCGTCTGGAAAAAAGAGAGAAAAAGAACCGTTAATAATAGAGCGCGAGGAGATTTTATAATGCGGAGTGTGCAGACTGCGTCCCGCTGAGTAAAGCCGATTTTTATGCTGCATTGGCGCGGGTTGACGGTTAAAAATAAGCTGCTGCGGGGTTGTCGAGGAATCCGAAGGGGCGAGCTGTACTTTTGTAGGCTGACATATGCCGTTGATGTTGAAAGCTGCGGGAATATTTATCCGGAAATGCGTTGTAATTTCAGCGAGGCTTCGTCTGGGAAAAAATTGAATTCTACGAGAGACTATTAATAAGTGTGGCGCTGTTTATTACCTAGTAAATAGTGAAACTTTGGTTTCACATGTATGCAATCGAGTGTAGTGTCGTTAATTGTACCACTGATTTCAAATGTAAAGTCGAAGTATAAGAAGCAAATTGCAAAGATATAGGATACTTTAAACGCTTAACAGCCGCTAATTGCGCGTAATAATTCTGCTTCGAGAGATTGAGCAATCAATTTTCAGATAAGGCTCTTTTAGACGTAGACCTTCTAATATTAGCAGTCGTGTCCATCACTGATGATATCTCAATACAGCTAAAAACGATCTTTTGATAACAGGAACAATGCAGATAATCCAGTGGCGTCCTAACAAAACAAACTATAACTTTGATTCATGAATTCATCGTCAAAACACTAACCAGCTACTTCCAAGCATTTTTACAACCGCTCCAAAACCGTCATCATCGCCAGGCACAAAAAAAATCACCAACAAACCGAGAAGCCTCGGCAAACGCACCGCCGTCATCTCGGAAGAATCGGCGAAATAACTCTCGGGCGGCGCTCACTTACGCAGGAATTCCAGACCGCTTGGCGTCAACGTGTACGTCCGGAAGCGTGCCGAATCAACAGGTCGGCGAGCCGATCTCCCGGCGTCACGTGGCCCCCTCCGGCCGGCGCGCTCTCGATTCGCGTCGGGACGCGCTGATAAATGCCTGGATGGTGCCTTCGGGTTGATAGGTTCTCGGTGGGATCGAGGGGTTTCAGCGGAGAATCTTGGAGGTGGAGTTGGCATTCTGGTCGTGGAGATGGTAGGGATATTTTTAGAATTTTTTTAGTCAAGTTTTTAATAATAAGGAGATAAATATTGGAAATTTCCAAGTAGTCGCGTATAGTAAAGAGGTTCGTAGAATCGTCTCTCTGGGTAAAGTCGGAGAATCTTTGCCTTTTTAGGATATGCGCGATGATTAATCATATGATAGTTGTAGAGTAATATTGCTATATTAGTATAAAAAACAGTATTTTGTCTTCTTTTGCTGCAGAGGCCAATATCGAAATTTAAAAAAAAATAAATAAATAACGTTATAGTTCTTAATTTTAACAAAATTGTAACAAATAAAATTATTAAATATTTTGACCTATTATTTTTTAAATCGATAAAATACTAGAAAATAAATCTGTTACAAAACATTACGACAAGAGTTCCTTTATAATGTACTTCAAAAGAAGAAGATACAGATGAGCACAAGTAGAAAGTAAGCGGATCTGGTCAGACCAACACTGACGTAAAGTTTGAGCTCAGCGTTTGAGATTCTGAACTGCATTATTTCACGATTTCATTATATTTTATTCGAGTTCATCTTATCATATGATTTGTGAAAATTAAATTTTTTAATTTAACCTTCAATAAGCCGCACGTCTTGCTGATGCAATACTTCTATACCTTTATACAATCTTTAAAAATGCAAAATTTCAGTCTTTTCTAAGTAATTAAATTATTTTTTGGCCGCCGATAATAATTTTTATTTATGAGTTTATTCGTCAGGCGTCGATTAATATTGACAATGTCTCGACCGAGACGCACAATCTTTTTTCTATGTGTGTCAAACATTATCTATAAAATTCTTTGATGTTCGATAAAGATGAACCAGTAAGAACACGTATACAATTACCGTGAAAATGACAGTAATCCGGGGGCGAGATTGTCGTATTTGAATTTTTAATTCTAAATTTTATAATTTTTAATTGTACGTGACATCAAATTTTATTAGTTTTTGCATCGAAATTTTATCATGCTACCATGGTAAAATTTTATTCTAATACAATTTCGTATGATTTTTACCATGAAAAATAGTAAAACAATAGTCGATCTATTCTACCTAAACTTAATTCAATTTTCAGTATAACAAAAAATTGTAGCATATACTTTATTAATAAATGGAAAATTATTAAATATAATTTATTTATTATATTTTACTACTAATTTGAAAATTTACTGTATTTAAGTCGATTTTGAATAAATAAATTCAATTTTGACATTACTAAGATTGAGTAATTGAATCTGATTTCAAATAATTTCTTTTATAAGGGAATCCCGCCCCGAGATCACCGTCATTTTCACGGTAATTTTCGATGGAAAATTTTGTCTGCATATATCTGCTAAAAACTGTTCTTTGCAGATAATTAAGGAATCGTTTCGCGTCGAAAAAAGACAAACGGCATTACCATTTATTTGAACTATTTATTACGTCTCAACTCCTGGTTCAGCCGATAAGAGAGGCATTTCGCGCGTCATAAAAAGCGTTTATATAATTGATTTTCGAAAAACAAGAATTCTCACCCAAAGACTGCATTCAACGAGAAGTTCCTTCAAAACGCACAACTTTTCGTAAACGACCACTAACGAAATTAGCGCATTAGCGAGAATCGCGCGCGGGCAAAACATGTCATTCGCAAGTGATCACATGTCTGTAATCTACGGAATTCGGTAACCCGAATTATGCACCGAATACACGAGTGTTACGACGGCGCATCCGCCAAAATTTTATGCAATTTTTCGGAGGACGTCGGACTAACGAGTTTAATATTACCAATTATACAATTGCTGTAGCAGATGATTTCTTGCTGGTCTGCCTGAAATTGAGGAAATAGTTATATATCTTTACTTTTCTATCGTCATTATATGATAATTCAAAATTAAGTAATAACTCGGCGCTCTCCCTCAAATGCAGCAATCGATTACAATTTGACTTTTAAATATTTCTATTTATTTGAATTCCGACGATCGCTTTTTATAAAGCCATTACAAAACTTGGCTTAAGAAGTGTACGAATTATTATTATGAAACTCAAGGCTTTTCCCGACTAAATATTTTCCAATTTATCGAGATAAAATTAACAAAATTATATTCAACTGAGATATCTCCACTGTAACTTCATTCTACGAGAAAGGTTTACTTTAGGAATTTCGTTTCTAACATCGATTACAACTACAACTTTCGAGGGCAGTTTCGCCGATGATGAATTGATTGCCAAGTACTCGATTAGCAAAACACGAATGAAAGTCTATTTTTACTCGGTCGAACCAAAACAGAGAGGGCTCTGCCGATATTCGCCTTTCCGTGTACTTTATGGGAGTATAATATTTGCTAATGCGCCTATAAACTCTTTATCGATAAGTCAAGATCAATATGACCGGTTTTTCCATTGAATGGCGTAGATATTCCGAAGTTAATTAAATTGTGAAAACACGAAAGACTACTTATCGGCTTCTTATGAGAAAATAAAAGTTGTATTTTTTTTTTTTAAGTTGGGAACACGTTTCAAAATTACATTGACCAACATTATATTGTTTCAATTCAAAGTGGTTTTTTCCCGATTATTACTAAATGCAAAATTGCCCAAGGAGCTTCGCGTATAGTTTGTATTTCCAAAGCTTCGATTAAGGTTAACATCAATTAACATTAAATAAACAATTGAATAATTTATTGAAAATGGGAATAGCGTAATTTAATGAATTCAAAATATTCAATGAAGTAAGAAACAGTATAGTAGGTCTAATAGTTTCTATTTTTAAAGCATTTAATACATTGTTAAGCTACATCAAATAAATACACGTTGCACTTTACTTAGTAGCAAACTACTTGCTCAATATAACATTTCAACGTTCGCGTATACTAGTTGAAAATGTAGTTTTCTCTCAATAAACTTTATAGTCATATTACTAACCCGAGAAACTTCTCTTCATGCGTGAATCAGACTCGTTTCTCAAAAATGGCACAAATATTTATCTCGGGATAATTATTTATCAAACGAAATTACTCAAGAATTCCGTAATTACGATAGCAAAAAGCCATTTTTTCCCCGGCATAAGGTTAACTAACTAACAGTTAAAGTAAATAAGCGTTTAGAATATGCAAAACACATCTCGTTGGGAGCTCGTAAAAAAAAAAGAACGGACTTGCTTTACACTACTGGAAGAAATTGATTTCTCAATGAGCATATCTAAATTTCAAATCGGCGCCAGATCTGCTTTATATTACACGTAAATCATCGACGTTAACAATGACCTTTAGTGTATACAATTTCGCACCGCAATGATATACGAACAATAAATCATACCTTTATTCACTTAATGCAGAATTTTTAGTAAATATTCAGGATATTATGAGAGGATTGCTGCAGGACTGATAGAACTCATTCGATTTTATTAGGTGTTGGAACACGACAAATAATTATTTATAGTTTAGAGAACGTTTAATATTAATGTTTCGATTATGCTTTTTATATTTAATTTCTACTAGACGACACTCTATTTTCTCATGTAAATATAATACCGACTTAATTAACGAGCAAATGGATAATAAATGTTGGTTCTAGTTAACAGCAGCATGAAATATTTTATTTTATATTTTTAAAACGTTCTACGCGCAATTTTGAATGTTATTAACTTCATGTCCACGCACCGACTATTTTTAAATATACTCATAAAAAAACGTGTTTTATCTGTCTCGCAAGAAATAATCTAAGTTCCTGTTATAAAGTTATTTTTGTATAAGTGTATCAAAAATTATTTAAGAAAACAATTTTTTTTTTTTTTTTGTTCAAACGAAGATAACGATATTCGGCTTTGTTCGAATTTCGATCGATCAAAAATAATTCTATTCGCTCCCCGATTCCGTTACAAAACGCGTTTCACGAACGAAACAATCTGAATTCCCCAAGGTTTCTTTTATCCGGCATGTTCAAACCCAATTGCACCTTTCCTCGTATACACACCGTCCAATTAACTCTACCCAGCAGTCAATACGTCCGCATAAAAGACTGGCAAAACCCGCGATTCAATATCCCCCGAATCGTCAGCTAAAAATCAAGCACCTCGACTCCCTCGCATCCGCTCGCTCGCGACGAAAAAAAAAAAAAAAAAAAGGCGAAACCGAAGCTCGTAAAGGCGCGCGTTTTAGTCCGGCTCTCGGCTCCGTTCAAGGTTCGCCTTACTCGGTAATAATTAGAGCCGTCCTTCTCGCCGACACTTCTCCCGCGTTTAACGAGCGTTTATATACCTTCTGCATTCCCGGCGCACGCGGATTTGCGCGCGCGTTAGAGATGATCCGCCGGTTAATTGCCCGTTGAATCATTGTTGACGCGAGCGCGGCTGAGGTAAACGTCCCGGGAGTATCGGACCGATGACGTAGGTCCATTTATTGTTCTTCCAGCCTGGCGGAACTAAGCGCGCGCTTTTGGCGCGGGAGGTTTGCGTGCGTTAGCTGCCCGCGGGGCTAATTCGTTCTTTTTAATTGAATCGGTTTTACACGAGCTGTCGTTGAAAGGAGTGACACAGCTGTGGTGTTTGATAGTCATCCGCGTCGCGGATGATTGGAATGGAAAGGGATTATTTATGCGTTATTTACGCCGGAGAATTGTTTTCAAGCAGGTAATGACAGGTTGATTCGAGTTCTGAGCAAGTCTCGACTGGTTTGGCTCGCTGCTGATAATCCGAGGAATTGCTTTATGGTCGAAGGAAATTTGCATTTGTTTGAACTAATTTTTATAAGCCGTTGGCAACGCCGAGAGAACTTATCAGTCTCGTGCAGATAACGGCCCGATTGCGTGAATAATTTAGGATAAATAATTGAATTTTAATGGAAAATTCCTTTTCAACGATCGTACATAAATAATTGAAGTTATATTTTCTTTCAAATAAAATAACGAATGACCCCAATATACGATTTAGGCAAACAACCGCTTTATGAATTCAAATATAAATTTCGAATTCTTTTCAGCAATTAGTTAACTGACTTACAGTTAAGATATGCGCAAATTATTTGAGCATTAACGAGTTTCTTATATTCAGGAATTTATTGAAATGTGCCTCGTGTGTAATCTTAATTTTATTTAGTTATGCAATTATTGTACCAGTGTGGGCGATAAAGTGAAAAGAAGGCGTCATTCTATAATTTAACTCAGCCACTGGATCGCGTGAAGGCATTTTCATTCAAGTTTTTAATTATAAACTATTTATTTTAAAACAAAATATTATGAAAAATTCCTCCGGGACACGTAACGTTTCACAATATGTTATGTGTGTTCTTGGTTTTAGAATTTTTATTCAAAGCTTTATTTTTAAAAACTGTAATGGATCTTGAATTTTAAATATAAACGTTCGTATAAATATAGAAAGATATATTGTTTTTGAACAACACATTATTTCCTGCTACATCGCACTTTGCTTTTAGTCGGTAAATACAACTAGAATATTTTTGAAATTGATATTATTATTATACATTATTTTTAATTGATTTTTTAACGTACTCTATTTTTAAACCAAAGATGTAAATCATTTATAAATAACTACAGGTAAAATAAAATGGAATTTTCTATAAAACTGTATTATATTCCGGTTTATATTTATTATTTTTAACATTTTTATAAAAAACCCCTTATCAATGAAGAAAACTTAATAATGATTTGATTTTTTTATCCGCTTCTTCGAATTTACTTTTTTAAAAGCCATCATCAACTTCCTAACCCACATATTCTGGTCCATTACTGCAATAGGCCCGCAATTAACTAAAAAATTGTATAATAATGCAGCATTGTAAAGCACACATTTAGGGTAAATCGCGGTAGGATGACACGATTTTTCCGGATCGAGTTCAAACCAGTTTCCAGGACAAGCCTGCGTTCGTAATGCCTTTAATGCAGTACATCTTGAGGTCGGAATTGCACGATGACGCGCACGAAAGTACATGCTTACGTTCGAGAAAAAAAGAGCGATTAGGCAGCTGACGATAATCGACGGATGTTGCGGAGGATCCGAAGACGTCAACATCGGAAAATGCGAAGTATTGCGGGCGTAGAATTACTTATGTCATGAGAAGGCGGTTCGCTTTGTAAATTTAAAAAAAATTGATAGAAAACTTGTAACTTCGTGTGCTGTTTTTTGATACAGATAAAGTTAATACTGAAAGAAATAGATGATTTTTTTTTTAATATTTGACGAATTTGAATCATTTAAAATCAATTTAAACTAAGAAAAATACTTAAAAAGCTATTTTATGAATAATCTATCCTATACAACATTCTAAAAATATCAAAATTTGCTGCTAATTAATTCAAAATTAGCTGCAAGCCATAAAAAAAATTTATCTCTTAAGGCGAGTTTCACTTTCAACATTACAAAGCAACCATCTTTCCTCGAGAAATATACTACTTCCCTGTTGGAGCGAAAAAAGGAAACTCGAGCTAATTTTCATCGAGCATCGCGTAACTGCCAATTAATTCCAAGTCAAAGCCATCAACAATACAAATTGCACATTGTGGATATACTCTCGCTTCTACCGACTTACTTAGAGCGTCGCTGATTTACGCGTTTCTTACGCCGACGGAGGAGAGGGAATTGAACTTGTTCTTACGGAATCAATTAACGGCAGCGGATCGCCTACAGAGCGATGCTTGTATAAATATTCAACGAGACTTCCTAAAGAGATTCCGTTCTTTTTTTTTCTCGTCGAAGCGCTATGTAAGACTAAATAAGATTTTTATTGTAGCGAATGCATCTCGTTAAGCTGCTGGCTGTGAATTAAGTTTGGATTTGCTCACGGATTATTTTTAACACTTGGGCATTTATTCTTTTTTGTTTTTATTCAGAAATAGGTGGCCAGGATGCACTTGAACCTATCGGTTATTTATAGGTTTAGCGAGTTTAAAGGATCTGAATTTTCAAGCAAAAAGGCTTGTAATGTCTGGAACTAAATTGCTTAGAGATATCAAATGTGGGAATAAAAGATAAGTGATATAAGTGAATGATGTGAAAGATAATCTGAGATTTCGAAACGTTGTATGTTTAAATAAATTTTGATTGACGTTTGATAATAATACCTTGTTTAAAATATAAAAATTTAGAAAGTACGTTGAAAAATTCCTTATTAGATACTCTTCATGCGGAGAGCTATTTTCAGTATTATTGATAAATACTTGTATGTGAAAATGCGAAATAGCTACATATTGATTCCTTTGTATCTAGAAAAAGAGAATGTATTTCTGTTGTTGAAATACGCAGCTTGCATGAAATGCACGTTTTTCAAACGTTAGGATTTCATTAAACATATTTTTTCATTTAACAATCAAAGATAAAATTCAAGTATCCATATTCATCCACAAAAATACCAAATTTACGCTTATCTTCCCACACTCAACCAGATCCGCGTAATTCCGTCGATCTCCACTCTCCACTCCCTTTTATCCCCTCCGCAAATAAACGTCACTTGCTCCAAAGAACGCGCTCCCATTAACAATAATTCCCAACCCGTCGACCTTCCCCGCGCCTCCAACCCCAAAAAATCAGCCGAAAAACCGGCCTCTCTCTCGTCTCAGGCGCGCTCGAGTATCCCGCTCCGTTGGAAAGTGTGCGGGAGACCTTCTGCGCGCGTCGAGTGTCCGCGCGCGCGCGGGGCGTTACGTCATTGCGGCAGGCGTACGTGTGCCCGGGAGTCGATTACCAAAGGCTCGGCGGCAGGTGCATTGCTAATCGGTTCATTTTTCTCGCGTTCCTCGAGAGCAAACGTTCGCGGCGACGAGGCTCTCCGTGGGCTTTTTGCCGCCGAGGCGGGAGGATTGGAAGGTGCCTGCGGGCAGGTTGCGCAAGCAGGATGCTGGGAGGAGGGGTTTTTGCGAGCGACCGAGTTTTACAGGGCTTTTTTGGAGCTGCCTGGACCGAGGATTGTTGAGAATTTGTTTTGGAGGAGGTTTGCTGGTGGAATTGTTTGGGGAACAAACGTTGATAGGTTAAAATGATTTATTTTATTACGAAATTAAGATTGTCTGAATTTTTTTTTTTCGACTTATTTCCTTTCATAAATGAAGGACGTAATAATAAGAATCTAAATTAATCCCATTCGAATCAAATGTTTTGCTCTTTAGGCTCAGTCCCAATTTATCTACACATAATTTATCAAGCATTAAATGGCTACTTGCAAAGACTGTATGAAATCGACAGATGGATTTAAACAGAAATTGACATATTTTATATTAAAGACGTCATAAAACTTATTTCATTATTATTTACAAAAACATTTGTATTACGTGAATATTAATTTTATTAAACCGACATATTTCAAAAAAGGAGAATTTGAAGTAGATTTTATTGAACGATTTAGCTAAAAATGTCCGCTCTACTTTAATAATAGAGTGCAACTACATTTCTTTAGAACGCTTATTTCAAATAAAACGGATAAATTGAATTTCTCTTGCGCCATTCATCACTTTCGCTTAAAAAGATAAAGCCTTATTAAAAAAAAGCTTCAACATAAATCTAGCATCTACAGCCATTACAAACCAGATCATAACAAATGCTTGGGTAGCTCGGGTAGCTTTTATTTTAATCTGACCCGTTAACTGGGAGTGTCGCGCCTCTGGAACTCTTGCCTGCAAGATTGCGCTTCTAATGAAGGTGTGATTTAAAAAAATTGAGCCATTAGAATACACGTGCTATGCGCGAGATTAATGCGATACCCCATTAAAGAGACTCGTGTGACACGCAATTAAAAACTGAACTTTTTATGGATCGACTGCACGGCGAGTTCGAAAGGCGATTGCAGTCCGGTTCAGTCTGGATAAAGAGCAAAACTACGCGTTAATAATTAATGAAAAGCCTTATACTTTATGTCTCACTTGAGGACTTAATGATACGGCCATTCATATTGTATCGTATTTAATGGAGATAATGTCTTAATTCGATTGAAGCTTTGTGCGAAGGATCGGGAAGGTGTTGAAAAAAACGTGGCTTTTGAAGACAAAGACGATTTTGCCAATTGTTTAATCCTGTTTGTAGCAATTTTGAGATCAATACTGTTTTGCAGATTTTGTACAATAAATTTTATTAGGAGGATATATCGATAACTAAAAGGAAAAAAAATTTATTCAAAAAATATATCAGTGCATATATCGATTAGTAAATATAATTGACCATAAAACAGAACATGTATGAAGCGTATACGACCATAAATTCAACGAAACGTGCAAGAAACAAGTACACTGAAAGTAATTAATTGCACCGCTTATATCTGCACCGTACGATTTTAAGCACAGAAACTCGAGCTTCGAATCCCATTTAAATAATTTAGATATTTTCTTAGCGAAGGATACCGCTTACTTTATAGCACAGGACGTTATGTTAATGCAACTTATTAAAATAAATATAACGGAATACATGATTATAAAATTTTCAAACCATTAATAATAGGTTATTCGGACTTTATAGCGAGCAATACTTTTGCCACCGCTGACCTGGCTCGTTTTTCAATCTTTCCTTTTTTTCGTAATTATTATTGTAAGTAGTTATTGCGAAACCGGTAATAACAGAACAGACCGTTGCGCAATCCAGTCAACAAATAAAATATTTTTAACATTCGCCTCCGCTACTAATATAAACTTTCACTTCCACTTACTTAGAAAAAACCCGAGTACTTTGAGTACTTGGTAATGACACGTGTTGCAATTCTAACAGCTGGGATAGATCAAAATAGAACTTGAAACTTACTGAGAGAACGTGTTTTAATATTTTGTAAATTGTTTATAAACCGATTGCATTTACGACGTATCGACTTGAAAAATATTTCTTACGTTGTAAAAGAAACAATGTGCTTTTATAATGGTGGAAATAATTTATCTTCTGATACGGGGTCGTATTTTATATTCGTTTAATTTTAATCTGCAAAAATATAGATAATGGATATTGAAAGTAGAATTTTAATTATTTATTTTTTCAAAGAATATTGTGGGAACATTGTAATTTGCCACAAAGAACTTTTTTCTTCATTTTTCGAAGGTTAAAAAGAATATTAAAATGCAAACTATTTCGATTGACAATAAATCAAAACTTGTCAAAGCCCTTTCAACCGCAAAAGAAAATCTCGAAAAAGCTTCGAACTGCTATTTCTATTTCAAAATTACCAAATCTTATTTTGCCTCTCAAAGTCACTAAAAAGAAAAAAACCACCAATAACTCCCAACACAAACCTTCGATCCCGGCCTATTATCACTTTTCGATATCAGACCCAACCTCGATCGCCCCAACGCAGATCTCGATTTTCCCAACGATTCCGCGAACTCTCCAGCAGTCCCTTATCCCCCCGCTCGTTCGCGTACCACACACGTCTGACCGTAAGGATCGATAGTAATTATCGGACATTTCGCAATATCCTCCACCGGCGAGAGAGCGATTAGTCTCTCTCTCTCTCTCTCGTATAGGCTCACAAAGAACTCTCCTCGCGCTCTCGTGTGCGCCGAGCTTAGCATTGAGCGAATTTATGCCGCGAACGATATAATCGCGCCGTCAATCCGATTAATTTATCTCGCGAGGAATAAGCGACGAAGAAAAAAAAAAGGAGGGAATTACCGTTTAATGGCCAATGACACGCGGCGCGGGGCAAAAAAGGCTCCCCCCCCCGAGGCCTTTTTTGCCAGTCTAATTGCCCGCCGCGGCCGCCTCTGAACTTGTTCGCGTCTCGTAAAAGTGGAGTAGACGAAATGGATGTGGGAGAGGGCATACGACACGTGTATTGTTAATCGGTTACCGAGCGTAGCCGATAAATCGAACCGCTGCGTGTGTGAGTGTAAGGTGCTTTGCGGTTTGCTGCTTTTTGCTTAAGGTTCTGTGATTTAGGAGGTATCGACAGGTTTGATTTACGCGCGCATTTTTCATTTCTTCAGGTCGACGCCGAGGAATATCGCGCGGGAAATTGAATGCCGATGGCTGCGACGACGGTTGATTAATGGTGGAGAGTATTCATTTTTTTATTTTTTTTTTCAAAGTTAATGTTGTCCAGATTCATTTGCATTCAGTAATCAGGTGAGAATTTATTCAAGAGATGGGAAAGGCCGCCGCGGTGTGCACTAATTTAATTAGTGGCCGTTCAGTGGCTGCTTGCGATTACCCTCGGCGTCACAATTAATTCTAAAGCGCGTTCGAGAGACCTTTTAATTTTGTTCGCGAAACGGGTACTCGAACGTTCATACTGGTACGAACGAGAGTTCGAATTAATTATGCGCGATTTATGATAAATAATAATGGCTGCAGCGTTATTTTACGCGCGATTTTTGCCAGGAAATAAAGAGCAATTTGCTTATTTGCATGTCTTATCTGTAAAAGTACTAATAAAACTGGTCGGCGCAGTGAGAATTAGTGCGTTTCTTGCGACTGGTGGAAAAAATCCTTTGTATCTGTCTCGGAGCTGGATAAGCTTACATTTTTTGAAACGAGTTTTTTTCTCTCTCTCTCAAAATAAATAAAGGAGAAAAAAGAGGACTGGAAGTGTTGGTTAATGCGCGAGAATTGTTTTATATTTTAATTTCTTATTTATTTCTTTGTTGGTAAAAAAAACAGTTTCCGGAAAACTGTGACCAATTAATTAATGCTTATTGCGTGCTGTTAGAATATTGTATATTTATCGAAAGTTAATGTTAGTTGTAAAAATTTAACGTACAAATTTACTTTTTTTGCATCGGTAACAAATATTGGTTTTGCTTGTCGCTAATTTGTATAAAGCATTCAGTTATTTCTTTGGATAATTTTACTTTCAGTGAATGCATCAAATCTACTTACGTTGGTAGATTTTTATCTATATAATTTGGCAGATACATTAAAAATAAGTGAAAGTCTCCGTTTAACTGAGACCGCAGTAGTATAAGATTATTTATTTTATTTTGAAACCGCTTGTACGCTTAGTACTCTGTTTTACGAATCGAGCAATTAAAAGTCAATAAAAAAATTTCAAAAATAATTTCCCACCCAAGGAACTTGTCAAATTCCTAAAACCAAACCTCGATTACCCTGTACGAAGCGTTGCAGTTAAAACGTTCGCCTCGATCGAGAGCCTCGTTACTCCTCCGCATACGAAAAACTCCGCGGCGACGCGAGGAGAACGCAACTCATCAAAGACAGGCAGGGTCACTCGCCGCGCGATTACACACACACACACGCCGAGCTAATGAGAGCGTGAACGCGAAAAATCGCGCGCGTCGATTTCGCAAAGCCGAGATGAATCGCGATATGTCGAGCTGCTGCGGCGGTGGGGCAGTTGGACTTCCCGTCGTTGCAGGTTGGTCGAGGAGCTGTTTTTTTTTCTTTTTTCTTTGCTAGGCGAGTCCGTTTTGTGGAAGGGAGGTTTTAATGAAACTGTTTTCACTGGGACGGAGGCTCGAGAAAAAGATCGATCTGCTTCGGAGTGATTTTATTGTTGAGACTCATTATCCAAGTTGCATTATGACGAAGAAGTTAATCGAGTACTGCATGGAAAGTGAGCTCGTCGGTGAAAGGGGTCGAGTCCAGCAATAGATCTTGCATAACCGTTCAAAGATTCGATTAATAATTTATGTTTAAAAATTCCAAGCCTATACATAATGAAATCCGTTGATAAAGCAGCCGTAACTCTCGCGCGGATCTCGCAACAAGCTGCGTTTAACATTACACAATGTAACCGATGAATAATCTAAAACGAGTAAAAACAGGCAACAATGTGCTAATGGTTCACGCTCGCAAGTCCACTCGCTCCGCGCAGCCGCGGATTTAGCAAAACTTTGGACTTCCAATTGGAGACTCTTTACACTCGGGCCAGCAGCGAGCTCCGATCTCAAAAGAAGACAGAAAGCAGAAGCGCGCGGAAATCCCTCTCGGTCTCGATGGAAATCCGAATTGCGCAAAAAGAAGAGCCGATTGCGCGTCGGTGACACCGTAATGATGTACGACGATGCAAAGTGTCTTTCTCCCGTCGTTTTATTTCCTTGACCTCTTATCGGGCGCCGCGCGCACCGAGCCATCGATCAGCCGAGCTCTTCCTCGTCGATGCATCGAGCTGCGAAGCCGCGCCGCTGATTAATCGCGAGGAGCGCGGAGTTCGTAAGCCTCCTTCGCGGCTTTTTCGGCCTTAGAAGACGGGTCGGGGTTGCTGTTTTGCGAGCTTTTCGGATGCGGATTTCAATCGACGCGGGAGGGATTCGAGGGGGTGGAGGTGGAGTTGTTGGTGGATTTGAATAATGCGAGGAGATTGCGCGGAATTAGGTGAGATGCACGATGTTGAGTTGCTTAATCGGTAGTTCCCTGTTTTGTGCGTAAACTTTGGGCGGGTAAGAAAACGGATTGCGTTGAATAGGAATGATTTATTAGTATAATTAGTAATAAAACCATTTGTAAACATCCCTTATTAAATTTTTATAATTAAGAGTCAGCTTAGCAGCGCGTTTGTGAACCAGACAATTCCACCAACAAGTCTCCAAAGTAAACTATCAAAAAGAAAAGAACGCGTCAAGCAGACCGAAATTCTTCACCCAACACGTGCCTTATGAGTCAGCCAAAAAAAAGTCTCCCAGCATCCATGACACGAAACGCTCACCTCCTTTATACGATTTGTTCCAAAGACTCGAAAAGTCTTTATCCCCGACTCGGCCTCGACTGGTCACGTTTCCCACGCTTTTTCAAATAATCGCGCGCTCGAATCCGTTCCGTCGCGCGACGATCCCTGCTGCAATTCCTTTCCACCGACGCCGGATATAGATTTCTCCGGTATTCATGAGCGAACGATACAGTAGACTGTCGAAAATGAAATTTCCAGCCGCGTGCACGGACAAATGTCGTTCCACAAGCCTAACACCGAGGCGCTCTCGGCTTGCCTTGCTTGCAGGATAGCGCTGTCGATACCGCCGGAGACGCACGGCGCGATGGAGGGCAGAGCCAAGTGCACGATGTACGACGTCAATTACACGAACGTGCTGGAGCGCGGCCTCGAGGTCGCCGATCCCGACTGGCCCACCAAGCCCTGCGACAACGGATGGGAATTCAATTTCACGGTCATACCATACGCCACCATCGCCACCGAGGTAATTATATAGAGTTGACATTTTTACCGGGGCGAGGAAAGAATTTTTTGGGGGGGCGGAAGGGATCGGTTGGTTAATGATAATTACCTTTGAAAAAATAAACGTGTTAATGGAGTGCTGCTATTGCAAATGAAGAAATTGTGATTTTAACGTTCTAAATGAAATATATAGGATTCAATGAAATTTTTCTTGGCTTCAAATGTTGAATAAAAAATAGTAAATTTTAATCAGCGTTTAATCGACTCAAATAATCAAAAATTTATTCTAATCAAGCCGCCAACGCACCAAAAGTTCTCGGTTTGCCTCAGTCTCTTCCCTCTCCCGGTCAAGTCCGAACAAAGCACCGCCGTTCTTCAGTATTAGCCCCGGCAATTTCGCGGAGAGAAAAACGCCTCTTCATTATCCATTAGCTCGGCTTAATCAAATCCCAGCTTCGTTAGCCTCGTCCATTTTTCGCGGCTGCGAAATCCGAGTTTAATTCGCCGCGCGCTCCAGCTCGTCCGGCCAATTCGAGCGGGAGCTTTGTACTTACTTGCCGTGTAATCAAAGGGACGGACGTTCCTTTTATTTCGGGAAAGGGTTCGGCGACGGAGGTGGAAGTATGTATCGATCTCGGCGCTCGGCGTTTTCGGCTAATGATTTCGAGGGACAAAATTGGCGAGTTAACGAGTCGGTTTGTATCGAGGTGTACACGCCTTGCTCGGTAGTTTCGAAAGCTAATCTTGGCCGTTTTTTTTTGTTTGATAGGTAATTGTGTAATTACGAGCTCTTTTTTTTAAGAGTCCGCGATGTATAATGAAGTGTAATGAGTCATTTTTACGGAGCTGTGAACATTCGTTGCGTACGTTGTCTGATAACTAATTTGCGCTCGCATTTTACTTTATTTTTATGATTTTCAATGAGAAATAAGGTCTTGGTACACTTCGATAGTTTCAAATTGCAAGATTGAATTTATCCGGATGAATTAATTCTGCAGGAGAGTTTGTCGATTAATAAAGCGATTTTTCATTACATGTTCTTTGCAACTAAAACTAACTTTTTTAACTCTCTAAAAATTACAGAAATTTGATAAAGGTTTACAAAAAAATGAAGCGGGAGTTTATCCGCAATAAACATTGCTTTTTATTAACAAGTAGAAAATTAATAATAATCAACGAACCGTTTCGTACATATAAATTCGTTTTAGTTTATTTCTCAATACACACTGTATGCGAATACAACTTCAAAACTGGATAAAGCTCGTTAGCGTCAAAATGATTCCGATCAAAGATTTACTGCCTCGCGTTAGCGTAATTAATAGCACTGATTTCGCAATGAAAACTTCAACAATTCGTTTTACATTTGTTCGTCGCAGTGTATTATTACGCGAAGATAAAAAGGCGGAGAAAATTATTTAATTTGTAATGAACGATCAAATCGGCGAAACCGTGTCGCGGACTTAAAAATGTATTTACTTCTTTTTAGATTTATTATTGCTATTACGCGATTTAACAGTGCTGACGTTAAATTATGCATTGCAGCTATGAACAAATTTAATATTCGTTCGCTATTCATTTTCCACATTCAATTTTTTTTTTTTTTTTTTTTGTTTTATTTTAACGACACGCGACATTGTACGGAAGTCTGCAATCAACCTGCTTCTTGCTCAAAAACCAATTACACTTATTAAATTGTAAATCCACGGATTAGAGCAAGCCAAACGCTCCAAGTATTGAAACGCGAACCGTATCGAATTCGCAAATTAGCGGCAAAAAACGAAAAAAAAAAAATTCCGCGCTCATTTGAAATTATAATTGCAAAACCGTTCGTTCGGAGCTTCGATGATCGATTAGAGAGCCTTTCGAGCCGATTGCGCCGATTAGAAACAAAAAAAAAAAAATGGCACCGAGACTTTTTCCCACACCGATCGACGCGCTAAGATATTCAATTTATTCATCGAGCATTCCATCAGAAGTGCGCGCGGTGAGCAATCGCTCAGGTACTTCATTAGCGTTTTTCTCGTGCTCTCGGAGAAAAAATTCTCCCCCCCCCCCCCGGC
>UCOM01000148.1:0-119243 GCA_900474385.1 Ormyrus pomaceus
CATCTGAACAAACGAGTCTGAAAATCATAATAAAATTATAATAGTTGTGTAAAGTTTCAAAACTTTAATTTTGAGAAAAATTAATCCATTATTTTGCAAAGTATCTACATAAAAAAACTTACACTTTAAAGCTTCCTTGTACGAATTTTTCAAGAGTTTCTTCGCGCTGCTTAGAACCCAACTGCGCAGAAATTTCTCCAACAGTGACATTCTTACTTTTAAGTAGAGATTCTAACAGAATCGCCAGTCGATGAGCTGCTTCACAGGAGTTTGTAAAAACTATTGTTTTTTCAATAACTTCGTCTTTTACAAGCAGTTGATAAACAGCAAGTGGTTTATACTGGAGAGGACATTCTACTATCCTCTCAGTCAGTTCACTGGGGTTTCCGTAGCGACTAGTAAAATCATTCAAATCTTCGTCAAGATTCAAATCTTTATCTAATTTTTCAAAATCAGCAATTGCCGACGTGAATAATATTGGTCTGAATAGACCTAATCTGCTCAGTTTTTCCGGGTCTAGCGATAAAGTGGCACTTAAAAGAATCTTTTGCGCTGGAGACCTTTTAAAATATAAGAAAAGATACAATAAAAATATGTTAAAATTATAAAAAAAATTCAAAAACTAAAATTCAAAATTTACCATGATCGAATATTACTAATAGTTAGAGGAGGAGCTTTAGAATGAGGAAAAGGAATATACTGAAGCCAATCTGAGACACGATCAGCTTCATCAATGACCAAAAATCTTAAAGAGGCCAATGAAAATCCAGCAGTTTTCCTAATATGATCCACTAAACGGCCTGGTGTAGCTATTACAATATCAACACCACTAATGTATTCTCCACTTGCATCTGAAATAATAAAATAATAGATATCAAAATAAGTATAATTTCTTTAATTATAAAATCATAGCTAAAATTAATAAAAACTAACTTTTTTTCACTAATCTTTCTTGCTCCTCATTGAACGAAGAAGCACCAGAGATTAATGCTACTTTAAGAGATGTTCCAGCAGAGTATTTTAATACAACTTCAAAAACTTGTGCAGCAAGCTCTTGAACTGGTAGTACTATTAGGCAACGAATAAGGCGAACAAAACGATCCTTAAGAATCTGAATGATTGGAAGAACATAACACAAAGTTTTACCTAAAAGTAAATAATTTTACAATTAATTTAAAAATTTTTTAAAATATTGAATAAATTTCATACATGTATTGAAACTTACCGCTTCCTGTTGGCATGGATATACATGTATCCCGACACCATCTTCCTAGTTTGTAATGTTTTTCACACTCTAAAAGCCAAGCTAAAACACGAGCTTGTATAGGAAATAGTTTATTAAAGCCATCTGCTTCTAATTTTTGTATCAACATAGAATCTAACAATTTAAATTCTTCTAAAGCTGGGCCTCGACTTAAGTCTGCATTTACTACTTCAGGATGTGCAAGCCAGGAAGGTAAAACTCTTTTTACAGCTTGAGTTTTTACACGTTTTTTACTTCCTAAAATTGTAAAGTCTTGATTTACAGTATTAGCGGAATCTTTCTTGGACTCCAAATTATCTGCATATTCTTTTGGTTCTTGCTCATTAATTCTTTCTCCATTTTGCACTTGATTGCTTTCTTCATCCACTAATTTAAGCTTTTTTTTCTTCTTGCCTTTCTTTTTTGAAACTTTATTTGTTTGTTCCTGATCAGATTTTTGTTTAGATTCCTCTACAGCTTTAGCTGCAGCTTCCCTTTCACGTTTTCTTTCTTCAATTCGTTTTAATAACTCTGAAAGATGATTTTGAGGACCTGCATCTTCTTTTTCTTCTTCTTTTTGCCACTCTTTATCTTCATACCTGATAAATCAAAGATATATTTTTAGTAAAACATTTAATCTGTTATAACAATGTTAAAATTTAAACTTACCTATTTACAACGAATAAACTCATATTGAACACAATTTACAAAAAAAATATCTTGACATTCATTCATTAATAAATGTTTACAATTTGTAGAGATAAAAATGCATTATAACCTAAAATTCTAAACGCACGTTGTAAGTTCACGCGTTGTATACATACTGCTCACCGGCCACGTGGTATCAGATGATATATATATATATCACTATAAACTCGCAGTCTCACACCTTCGCAAGTTCACACGCAATAATAGAAGTTTTACGCCCTCTATCTCCTGAAAATGAAAGTAATAAGTCTTTCTGCTTTCTGCTCGCTGGCAAGTGGCTCTACTCCGCTCCGACCTCTGTGCGGTCTGCTGCGACTGCGACTGCATTTCTCGATATCCAATTATCCACTGGTAAGATGCAACTGATGGTCGTCTAATCTGTTGATTGTTTGCAGATAATACAGATATTACACTTAACTATGAAAAATTACTTTAAAAAATCACTTAATTAAGATTATATAAACATTTAAAATCATGAATTTAACATTTTTTCCTCGAAGTTAAAAATGACCACAAAATGAGAATCGGTCATTAATTTGCATTTGCAACTTATGAATGCAGTACATAAAATAAGTATGACATCATTTATACGATTAAATAATTGAAATACTTGTTAAATCTATATTTTTTTTAAAAAAGCTATAATTTTTTTACACAACGCTTCAAATAAAACATAATTAAAAACTGAATTTAATTGTCAAGTTACGCCACATATTCGATGAGTCATCGATCGATCGATGAATTGATTGATCGAATAAAAATCTCAAATATTACCGTACGGTGAAAGTACGATACTACTTTGAAAAATTTTTAAAATAATGATAATTTTTCGTATAATTTCAAAATGTAATATATGTCATTTGTCAATACATCCAAGAAAAATTCAACCACTCTAGCTATGTAATATAATAGTACAAAAATTTATATTGTTATAGATTCAGTCTCATTTCTTTTATAATACAATTTGTATTATAATTAATAGTTTTTACTTTATTTTTTTTAATTAATTATTCGAAATAAATAAGTACAATTCAAAACATAAAGACACGTTAATAAAACTTTTCATGTTTGTAATACTTCACTGTCAGTCCTCAAAAGCACCACATATACATAGAACTCCTAAAATAAGCGCGTTCCCTATAAGGTTTAAATTGAAAAACCTCGAAATCTTATTTTAATTATACAACGAGTGATGGTAATGCGCGTTTAATAGCATCGCAATTAAGGACTGAAATTTCATCGTCCCTTTAATATAATAAAACTACACGAGCAGGGAAATTCCTGCGCGCGGTACGTGTCGAGGCCGTGTCGCCTGTGTCGCATAAGATTCAATTTATTAAAGTGTACGTACGCATAATTATTGCTCCGAGGTCTCATAATTCATAAGGAAACGCCCTGGAGTCGTGAGATACTCCCTTTATTTTCGCGTTTGATACATTTCCAACATTAACGGCGAGTTTCCGTTGTTTTTAATTCATTCTTGAAAATAGTTTTTTATGTGCGGAAAGATTGATACCATCTATCGTCGAAATAATTAGATATTCTAAAAAAGGTGGAATTTCATCCGCAAACTAGCAAATTTATTCTCTTGCTTATAAGGATTAAAAATTATTTTTGGTGTCAGCTTTTATTTAGAAATAAGTATCGCGGGAACTAGTTGAAAATGTGTACTCCAATTATACCTGTATTCTGAGAAGAAGCTGACGTGTAAGAGAAATAATAACGAAATAGATCATAATCTATTATCTACTTACTATTGAGTAGTACAATTTTTTCAAAGGTAGAAAAAACCAATGAGTCATTTAATAAAACCGTTGCACATATATTTCTACCTCGAAAAATGTGCGTGAATGTCAAAGATTATTGACCTCGTTCCCACTGTGTTCTTAAATTATTACAATGTTCTATAAAAATAAAAAGTAAACAAACAAACTACTTTCGACCCAAAATCCAGACCAATCCTCCCCAAATGTCAATCAAAACCATTAAACAGCGCTTCTTATCAGCCTCTCGCGGAGACATTAACCAGTGCTCCGGCAAACCGTGACTAATTAAAACCGAGTCAACAAGTGCCTGCATAATAATGTAACGCTCGAGAATAGTCAATAGTCATATAAGTGATCCGGCAAATTAGTGACTCATCATCGGACACGTAAACCAGCCCGCGACGCGTCACGCGATTTTCGCGTATTTTGGACGTGTCGGCGCCTCTGAGGACACTCGCGCGCGCGTCGTCCTTCGTCGCGCATCACCGGGCCGAAGGCTCGCGTGCGTCATCGTCGAGAGCGCCTGCTCCGCGACGTAACGTGTCCCCCGCGTAATCGACGACGCCGCATCCCCCACCTTCAGGACTAGGCATTCTCCGATGCGAGCGCGTTTGCCACGTAGCTTTGGCGCGCGCCGCGCTTCCTTCTCCTCGTGACCTTTTCCTCGCGACGTATATATATATAGATAAGGCGGGAGGAAGAAGGGGTGGAAGCCGAGGATGTGCTCCACTAAATTTTATCGACGTTTGCGTTTTCGAGGAGATTTTGGATTGTGTACTTTAAGGCTTCATTGGCTGCCGATGAAGTTAAAATTATGATGTTTAAAATTTCACTAAATTTTATATATACAAAAATAGCTTTATTTTGAACCACATCCTTATTATACGTTCGTACGCGATAAACATACAATTGCGCGCTGATTGACCTCAAGACGGATTCTTAAAATAGCGCATAGAATTCTTATTCTGCTGATGAACTTATTCAATTGCTGTAAGTAATATAGTAAAAATGCAGTAAACTAGTTATTTTTTAATAAAAGTGAAAACTCCTTGGAAAGACTTCAAGTAATTTTTGCGATATGAGAGAAATAAAATTTTAATTCAATTAAACTAACGAGACCATTAATTAATTACGGCATAATTATATTAACAAGGCATAAAGATAAAATATAGATTATTATTACTCTTTATTTCCTTTAAAAAATACTTAGATATCGCAATAATAACAATTGAAATTCCTGAGAATTTCATTTGCCGACCAAAAAAAAAAAAAAATGTAAAATCTCCGCATTTCTTCACGACCGGCTTTCCTCCGATAAGCGGTAACCGAAAAAAGAAGACGAAAACCGAGCGAATCAGCAGACACGGTTGATCGCGCCCCAGTCAGCCGCACGGTGCATTAGCTCACGCACGAAAGTACCACCAAAACAAGTGTCATCGAGAAAAAATCTGACGTATATCTGCGCATGAAGTCACGCTACAGTCGGAGGAAGAAAGATCGGCTCGCGCTATACTCCGTTCCGCTCCCACTTGCCTACGCACCGCTTAGAAACAGGAGAAAGAGAGAGAGAGAGAGAGAGAGAGAGAGAGGAGCGACCGGCAGCGGTTCTCCAAAAGACTTGCGCACCGGCACTCCCCACACTGACACAGTGACGCTTCCTGGCCGGCAGCCAAGTGGAAACGAGCTCTGCGCCGCTGCACCAGTCCAACTCCGACAGCCGAAGCGACACGACGCGCCGCTCTCAACTCTTCCTCTATCATCCTCGCTGAATACCTGAAACGGTAAATATCCGGCCCTGGGGTTTTACCGGTTGGAGAACGCGCCGGTTTTTGGTACCGTCGCCGCGCTAGAAACCGGCGACTGCACGACGCTCGACGAGTGCAAGAGGAAAGTAGATTTTTCAGTGCTACACCAGTCGAGAGCGATGTGAAAAATTGCTGGCGCAGTGTTGAAAGAACTACTTTCGACGACAATAGTTATTATATTGGGTCATTGTAGTTTCGAATAACTTGCTTCGTCAATTTAGCTTTCAAAAGTCGGTCTGGCAGACGGTATGAAAGTAGTGACTTGAATATTAATTTTGTATGCCACTTTTTAATAGCAATAATATTTTATTGCGCAAATATTAACTTTAAACATTGGAAATTTTATGTACTTTTTTTAATTATCGCTCAAAAATTGCAAAAAGCAACTTAGCCGATCGAATCCGCAGTTTATAATCGAGAGGGAAAGGTGTCCAAAATAGAAACACCGCCATCATCCAGCGCGAATAACTCATTTAGCGCATTTTCTCGCCTCGCATTTTCCCACGATCTAATCCGAGCAATTTTTTTTGCAGGAAACAGGAGCAGAAACCATGTCAGCTTCCCAGTATTACCACGTGCAGGTCAGTATAAACAGCGGGGTGCTGAAAATTCGGCGAATGTTAAGAAAGATGAATGCGACTATCGCGTGCAATTGAGAGAGAGTCATTTCGTGCAATTGCGCTCGTAGCTTCAGACCTACACGAGGATCTAAAGTTTCATTAATCTTTTAGTGAGGGATGACATTGGACGTGTATACCGTGTGACAAATTTAATTTTGCAAATTGAGTGAGCGCGCTTAAAAATAGACTTTTATCTGCACTGCTGGAAAAGCTGGGTTTAAAGTATGATTTATGCTTCAGATACAGTAAGCATAACGGGTCCAAATAATCGTCGTTCTGATTTGAAAAAAAAACAACAACTTGGTATTTATTAAAACCGAATTGAGATTTGCGTAAATTCATTAATAAAACCCTCGCAACATCTGACACGAATATACACCTGACGTAACACCTAAATAACTTCTCTACCCATTAATTTCACAAACAAAAACCGGCGTCCATCGCTTTTAGCCGACAAAAAGTCAATGACGTTGTTTCGTGGAAGCACCGTTAAAAAGAGCGATCGAAAAACTCGTTGGATCGAGACGGGAGCTGAAGCGAAGCGGCAAAGATTCCCTCCTTTACAGCGAGGAAAACAACAATCGCGTCCTCCTGATTCGCCGTGACTCACTCGTTCCGTTAAGACCCAAGGCTAGCGGGCAATTAATTCCCGCGGATGTATCAGCTTCTTTTCTAATCCCCCGGCTGCCGGCGCTTCTCCGCTCGGATCCGCGTAATGTCTTGCACGTTGCGGCATTCGAAAAATGCTGTTTCGCAATCGAGGCGGGAACGTATCTTGCGCGGGAATCAATATCCTGTAGGCGCGAGAGAAGTCGGAGAAAGAGAGGCGAGTCGAGGTGAAGGCGAATGATGAATTTCATGACGTTACGTCTCGGCTTAGGAATTTTAAGTATGAAAATGCTTCGAATTATCTTCTATGTAGTTTAGTTGCTATTGTTTGAGTTTTTAATGACTTTCGGCTGGTAAAAAGCGACGCTGAATGTTTTTAGTGACGTAGCAGGCAAAATCTCTATGTAGAAGTTGATTGAAAAATTATTTCCGCTTGGAAGAAAGACTTCTTCGATTAAATTTTGTCTTACTTTGCTGGACTTCGATAAAGAACGAATCCAACTCCAACGGCACCTTATTTTCTAATCATTTTCTTATTGATTAGTTGGGCTTCCGGTACACTTTACTGGTTGTATTTCAATAGGATAATTTGCTGTTGACTATACAGTACATCTAAAATTGATGGTCTGATTCATAAATAATAACTATGACTATTTCCTGAAATACCTGAATGACATTTCGTGGAAAAATTATTTTTCCTCACCACTATTTAGAATATACACAAGCCATAAAAGTTTGGAACAGTAGCAAATTTGTCAAACAAGCTCGACGTTTGTTCCAATATTCTAACTTTTTTAAAAGCGACAATTAGAAATAATGAGCACTTTAACAGAAATACATTTGTTTTTTTGAGTAACCAGTATACTATACTCGCTGCTGTAAAATTCCATTCTACTACATTCTGAGGAAGTATTTTAGTTTAAGGTTACTAGCACATATTTTGAATATTTTTCGTAGACAACGCAGTAAATTAAAAAAAAAAAAAGTAATACAAAAACTGTGCATTATAAAAATTGTACGAAAAGCAAAAATAATCGCTCTAATTCGAAATATGCGTTTCCTGCAGCCGCATGATGCGATGTTGCAACCTCGGCCTTATTCATTATAGTCTTGAACACTTCTCCGAAGTCTTGGCTATCTGCGCCAAATATAATGTGTGATGGCTCGATGCAATCAATTCTTTGCGCATCCTATTATTACGAGAAATACGTATTTTTCTTTAATTCTTCTAGAGTAATCCTCAATGTTCTGTCGACTGAATTAACATTGAAATATAATGTAATTGAAACAAAAGAATAAAGTATTATTCTATTTAAAATATTGAAGTAATACAAAAGAAATGGTCTACTTTCAAGTTACGCAGTCGTTTTATTTCAAGATATAAATTTTATAGCATTATAAATTTATCGGGCGAACACTGTCCTTGCCAAGCAATAACCATTTCTTCGACGCATTATCCTACTTTCTCCCACCAATTTTCAAAAACCCCGTTGAAAAATTCTTCAAAGTCTGCCTACCGTTCGTTATGCGCCTAAAATCAGATAAAGCCAGGATTACACGTATACGATTATTTCACTCCCAAGTACCTAAACCAGTTTAAATCCTAACAAAAAAAAAAAACCTGTCTCCAGTGCCAGCCGACGGTCTACCCGGCCGATCCGTTCGACCCGGAGGCCGACGCGGAGATGCTGCGCACGGCGATGAAGGGCTTCGGCACCGACGAGCGCACCATCATCGACGTCCTGGCCCACCGCGGCGTCGTCCAGCGCCTCGAGATCGCCGACAAGTTCAAGACCATGTACGGCAAGGACCTCATCTCCGAGCTCAAGTCCGAGCTCGGCGGCAACTTCGAGGACGCCGTGATCGCCCTGATGACGCCGCTGCCCCAGTTCTACGCCAAGGAGCTCCACGACGCCATCAGCGGCGCCGGCACCGACGAGGAGACCATCATCGAGATCCTCGCATCGCTCAGCAACTACGGCATTAAGACCATCTCGGCCGTTTACAAGGACTGTGAGTAGATCTTGTTTACTTCTGCGTGATAATAGTCTGTAATGTGCTGAGTATACTTATTTTTCAAATTCAGTTTTATCTAATTATATTATATGATGATTTGTACAATCTAATAATGCTTAAAAAATACTGTAAATTTTTAACTATTTTCAAACATACTTGAAGAAAAGGAAATTTTTACTTTATTAAGTGACAAGTATGAAGGACAAAACATCAAATGTTTACCCAGTCAACTTATAAGCTTTTACCTCTTCCATCCGTTTAGCTCGGATCAATACCTTGTTATATATATATCTAAAAAAGCTATCCAAACAATTCACTATTATGAAAGTTATATTACCATCGTGGCTTTCTTAAAAAATATTATAATAATTAGTACAATCCACAAAAATCCCTATTTAAGTCAAGCTCCTCCCAAATGTAAATCCAAAACTCAAGGTCTGATAATTTCGCGCATCACTTTCCAGTGTACGGCAGCGACCTCGAGAGCGATATCAAGGGCGACACTTCCGGCCACTTCCAGAGGCTACTCGTCTCCCTCTGCTGCGTAAGATACATACAGCTCCGCTTCCCAAACTTCCCACCTCTCCCACAAGCAAGTCGCTCATCGTCACCTACATTATGCAATGTGTGCAGGCATCCAGGAACGAGGACCCGAACGTGGACGAGGCGGCAGCGACCCACGACGCCGAGCGGCTCATCGAGGCCGGCCAGGGACAGTGGGGCACCGACGAGAGCACCTTCAATGCCATCCTCATCACCAAGAGCTTCCCGCAGCTGCGCAAAATCTTCGACGAGTACGAGAGGCTCACCGGCAACAGCATCGAGGACGCCATCAAGAGCGAGTTCTCCGGCAGCCTCGAGGACGGATACCTCGCCGTCGGTGAGTCACTTGCGGGATTAATGGCGAGAGGTGCAATTTTAATGCCTCTTTTATTAATCGCCTTCAGTATTTTAAGTATAATTAAAAATTGCGCCTTCAAAGACAGTTTATTTCACTTATTTCAAGCGTAATAAAATTTATTTATTAATTGGAACGTATAAATTTCCTGATGATTTGCAGTGAGGTGTGCCCGTGACAAGACCAACTACTTCGCTAAGAGGCTGAAGCACGCTATGAAAGGCATGGGAACCAACGACAAGACTCTCATCCGCATTATCGTAGCGCGCTCCGAAATCGATTTGGGTGACATCAAGGAAGCCTATGAGGCAAAATACGGAACTCAATTGGCTGCTGATATCGACGTAAGTGTACATCGAGTCATTTTTACGGACCAACTGCTTGGAATTAAATTGATTCAATTGGTTTATTTTTGAAAAAGACGATGTGCATTCGCTACATTGCCGTTTCAAAATGTTTTAAATTTTAAATAATGTTTGAAAAAGTAGTATTTTCCTTTTTTGAAATTAGACTAATTGCAATCTAATTCCCGACAGTTCGTGCGACCCAACCCATTCCTTTTTAGTTAGAAACATAAATTTTTTTTTCTCGTACACTCTCACGTAACACTCTACTAATGAATTAATAATACATACCTATTGCACCTAAGGAGCACCATTCGTCGTTTAATTTCGATCGATTTCAGGACGACTGCTCGGGAGACTACAAGAGACTATTGCTTTCCCTGGTTGGCTGAGCTTCTACTAGCGGCGATTGTTAAAAAAATCCTCTTCTACTTCTTTTGTTCATCACTAGATCTACTTTTTAATTTATTCGTAATCACCTTGTCATACAAATAATTATACGAGCATCGACCATAATACTTTGGGAGTTGGAATTCTCTTCTTTTTTCACGCATCACAGTTTTATAATATCTAGAATTGTGCATAATATTATTAACTTTTTGTAAATAAAATTCTTTGTCAGTTCCTTTACTTCGCACATTGTGCTATAAAAAAAATACAGAGCTCGTAAGATATTCTGCTGATGCGAGGTATAATTATAAACGTGACGGCAACTTGCACACTTATGTATTCGTATAAAGTACTGATGCAATCGTATGCGCGAAACATTACTGTGTAGACGGTGACGATGACGATGAAATTTGCGGGACTCAAGTTAGATTGAAGAAGAGCAAAATGTGTCACAAATTTGGCGCTGTTTAATGAAGTATTACAATGACTTGAACAAGTTGTTTTTGATCTGATGTTCTTTATTGTTAGAGTACAAAATATTAAAAGATTTATCAAAAAATACATTGTAACTGTTAGTGTTTACTTATTTAATGTTGTATCAAATACATTACAGAATCAATCTGAAATTCTAATTGTTGTATTTTATTCTTTGTAAAATGTACTTTTTTTCTTAAGTACACTCTCCAAAAGAATTCAAAATATAAATATTATTTTAATATCAAAAATATCAAACATTAATTTATTTTAAATACATCTATTCATATTTTTACTAATTTATTAATTATCCTCCAATGAGGTTTACAAAAAATAATAACAAGGCAAATCACGTTTGAAACATTTATAGCTAACTCATCATTTTTTTATCCATTACGCATGAACTGAAGTAGCTTTTGATAACCCTCATTAATTAAGAGATTAAATAATTCAAGAAAAAAGATCGTTTTTATCTGCAAGTAATAAGCGACGTTAACCAAATAATTTTCGAAATATTTTACAGAGTGATTGCAGCAACGATCTCAAAAGGCTGCTGATTGGGCTGTTGAATTAATTCTAAATGTTTCAAGATTAACGAGCATCGTACTATCAACTATATCATCGCATTCTAATATATACTCAGACGCACACGAAATGAACAGATTTTTACATATACATTTTTACGTTTTTCTCTCATCAATAAATACCTGATTTCTTTAAAAAGCAACTATCTATTTCTATTTTTCCTTTATGTTTCTGACTCCTAAATCTGCATGGATATTTTTTAATTATCATAAACAATTTGATTGTAATTTTTTTGAAAAATATTAAAAAATATCCATACTTAATATTTAGCAAAAAATATAAGTTGTTAATACTTTTTGGACGACTGTCATTACGTTTTTACAGAGCGATGTGGATGGAGAACGAAAACGCATGTTAATTGGGATGCTCAATTAGGATCAGGAATTTTCACTGTTCAACTTCTATGAAAAAACTTAGCTTAACTAGCTGAAAATCGCATTTATATGTATTCTTTAATTATTTATTAAAACAATAGAAAAATGTATCACTTAACATTATATATTATAGCATTATAATGATCATAAGTATTTTGAAGAAGTTTTTCATAGTCAATATGTTATTAGTGTAATAAGAATCAATATTTATAATCAAAATCAGATTACTAAAATAGTTGAATGTTAGTGAAAACATTTTAGTCAAATTTTTGCTCATTTCTATAATTTTTAGTTTAATACTTATGATCATTATGTACACTTTAGCATATTGGCAGACTGAAGTATATTATGTAAGTATGACCTCTGGCTCAGCTTGTGATTGTTTTGATTTACCTTCGAGAAAATCCAACATATATCTTAATTCTTCGTGTAAGGCAGGACGTTTAAACTGAGAAGTTTGTTTACCCCAACATCCAAATTGAATATGCTTGAGAGGAAAAAGATGGAAGAAGTTTATTTCCAATTCAGCACATCCAGAAAAGTGTTTATTTTTTATATCAAGGTTATAAAAATGTAAACAGAATTGCATTTGTATTTTATCTATATGAATTATACAAATTGGCGGTGGATTTCTAGCTGCAATTAAAATATTTATACATAATGTACTTAGTATAGTTTTAAAAGTTTAAACATAAATTATTACAAAATTTTCATTCTTATTACACATCACTACTTCAATTTCATATATTTTTTAAATATGAATATCTTTTAATTAACTTCAATTTTTATAAGAAAGCTTAATAATAATAATAAAATACAATTTCATATATTTTTTTACTTTATTTCTTATGTTATTTTATTTATAAACAAAAACTCACCCGAAACTGTTTCATTAAGTATTGTCCGGTCATTGTAAGTGATTGTAACAGATATTCCATAATCATTAGGTAAATATGAAAAATTTGTGCATACTGAAAAATATAATTTTTTTTTAATATATGCTTGTTATTTTATAAAAATATTCATAAAAGTATATAATTACAGTCTCCATCGATTATGTTTTTAATTTCTAGTTGTGTACAACAACCACAATCATTGTTTATGCATTCACAATGGTTGTTATGATGATCAGGATCATCTTTTGTTTCTGGAAAAAAATTTGATGTAAAATAAAAGTAAATAAACAAAAAAGTTAGTATTTTAATTTTTACAAACCTATAATGTTTGCTACAATGCAGTAAGAAGTAAACCCAATAAGCAGTACTGCTACACAAATTAATACACACTGCCCCATCATATATTAATATAATACAATAAGTCTTTTAAGCTATATACTAAACTTGTTCCTTTACTATATGAAAAACTAGCAAGTAATGAGTTTTGCTTGCAGAAGCGATAAATGATATATGCAAAAAAGCTACTTGGATGAAACTATAATACTTCCATACTCAGATTACAATTATTCCAAAAACGAAAGGGGAAGAACTCACTTACGTCTCAAATCCTCAAGTGAATGCTCTATACTAAACTGGCATATTTCATATTTACTTATCTGTTGCTTGTTCATATTCTCTTTTTCTATTGGTTTAAAATTTCAAAGTAATATTGGTAACCCTGAAAAAGGCAAACGCACGTGCCAAGATTGCCAATTACTGAAACTGTCCACAAATAATTTGAAAGTCAATGTGGGTAATATCTTGTCTCTTTTACTGTCAGCACACCTATTTAATAATATTTTATTTATTTACGGATAATATAATTAGATAATATCCTGATAATATTAACAATATAGCCTGGGAATTATGCTTTACTATTTTAAAGAGAATATATTTAATTTGAAATTTTTGAAAAGCAATCAATTCTACTCATATAAATTGTTTACTTTCTGAAAATTGACTTATTTTCTTTTACAAATCCTATTATTTTACTTCTTTGTGATATGTTTAATCTAAAAATTCTTTTTTAAAAAGAAATGGACAATTTGGAATCATAATAAGAAACAAAAAACTGATTTCTAATATGTAACAACGTCGATTTATTGCAATTATATATTATAAGAAACATGACTTAGAATGCAAACACAGGGTAACTACAGTTTAGCTCGAAGATTCGGTATCTCCTCTGAAATAAATGAGGATGAAATCACCGAATATGATCCACTTAAACATTGCTTTAAAATATTGTCCAGATCAATGACGATCGCATCTAAAATTATTCTATTTGGTTTATAAAATCCACATGTATCCAAGGTAACATTTCCATAAATAACAAGACTAGATAATAATGTTGCGTAAGTATCCAAGGAAAGTGAGTATGGATGTCTGACCAGCGCGTTTTCTTGGCATAACGATTCTTCAACGCGTCTTTGGCATTCTTTTATTATACTCTTTTCCTCGCAGTTTATTGCATTATCCCACTGGAAATAGACGTAAAATTAATTTTACATTTAATATTTTTATTATTGCTATTCGTTAATATAAAATTTTTATTTGCTATAATTTTTAAATATATAATTGAAATAATAATTACAAATAAAAAAACATATCTTATTTTACATTTTTGCTGATAAGATATAATAAGTTTTTAAGTTATTAGTGTAAAATGCGACATAAAATGTTTACCTGTAAAAGAGTCTTGCATAATACGTATAAGCTTCCAACAAAAGGAGTAATTAAGTTACATAAAATAGAATGGAATCTCGCATTATTTTCCATTTTTAAACAATTAGAAAACTCCTTCCATTCTTCTAATAAATCAGATTCACTTAAATCAGTAGGCAAAGCAAATTCGGAACTAAATAGCGATCTTAACATTAAATAAAGCTTTGCAGCAGTTTCTGTAAAAAATACTAAATCTTATTATTACGTTTAAAATTATAATTAAAAATAAAATAAATAAATATTATTGCATACCATTAGAAGAAGTTTTAAGACACAAAGCTGCTATTGCTGTTTTCGATACATAAGCAAAAATAGGATTAACGTAAATCATTAAATTAATTACTGGTACTGCAACCTTTAACGTTTCTTCACTTAACGGATATCCTTTAACACTTTTTATTTGTGAAATACCGACATGTCTGTTTCTCAGTATTAAATTTTGTAGAGAATCAATTTCTACTAAATTTTTGTGCGTCTGTAAGGATTCTAATACTTCATGTTTATCGAAATTTTCTTCAAAATTTACAGCTCTGTAACCATAAAAAAGTATGTATAAATTTAATATAAAAGATTTTTAAAAATATAAAAAATTATTATAAAATAAATTACTTTGAAACTGCAGGATTGACTATAGCATGAAACTTGTCAATCAAAATACTTTTAAGCCAACTATAATCTTGTAACAAATCGCTCAATGAATAAGGCTCGTCAGGGCGAGCAAACATTCTCTCATTGTAAAGCAAAGAAATGAGATTAAACGGTGTGAGGACGGTATTCCGCTTATGGCAATCTATGATGGCGAAAGCTACTCTTTTTGTGATCTGAGGGGGTAATTTTGCGTGTGGCGATAAGGTACTCGCTTTTCGTGTAGCCAAATCAACGTAGTCACGGGCTGATATAGGCGGTGCAATCTTTAAGTACACGTGACCGTGAGCAAAGGGCTCACGCAATATCGAAAGTGATCGAAATAATCCGGTGGTACTTTCTGCTGGTTTTGGCACTCCTAACAATTCATAGGCAAATAGCAGTTCTTCCAGAGGTTTGTCATACGAAATACTTATTGGAATGAATTGAATATCAGGTACCTTACTACGAAATAAACCTTCTAATATTGCTGTTAGCAAACCTGAAAAAGATGTTATATTATAATCTCAAATAAATATTTAAAATTGTTTGTTTAAAAGTTTTATTTTTAAGCTTTTTTATGTTTTCATCTTATTTAGTTCTACAAGATTATATAATATCATTGTTCATAGTCACTTCAATGTCTTTATAATAATTTGCAAATAATTATGCATTTGAAATGTGAAAAAAACTCTTTCAACTGATTATATGAGTTTTTACTTACAAGGAGCTTCTTACGTCTCTAAGTCAATGAATTTTGGTACAAATACGTAAAATTATTCTTTGATAAAAAAATAAGAAAGGTGTCTCAGTCTTCTTTCTAATGCGGCCTAGTAAACAGTCTAGTAAAATATGTTTTTTTCGAAAAATCTAGGCGAAATTGATACTCGAAAAATGTTTAATTTCGCCGTTATTATAAACGTCTTTAAGTTTATTTAAAAAAATGTATTTAATTTGAAATTTTGAGAGCACCAATTTCGCCTTGGTTTTTTAAAAAAGACTAACATTTAAGTTACTAAGTTCTATTAGAACGAATGGTTACACGCGTTTTTTGTCCAAAGAATAATTTCGTGGAATTATAACAAAATCCATGATCTGGAGACCTGACGCAGTTTTCCTTTAAAGAAAAAGTAATGAAATATATTTAAAATTATATTTTTTATAGATTTATTATTTAAACTAAAAATCTGTAACTTTATCAATTGCAATACATTTTTAAGTAAACAAATAGAAGTTTTCATTATACTCTTTTTGTTTAAAAAAAAATTTTTAAATTATAGACACATATTTCTTGTTGAGTACTATTTCAACTTTTTTAAATTATCTTTTGCTAAGTCATTATTTTTATAATTACATAATGTAAAAAAAATTCCATTATTTAAAGTTTAAAGAAAAAATAAAAATAAGGTATTTTAATAAAATCGTATTCAAATATTAATACTAATGACTTACCAAATTTTGGTGATAATGTTTTTTGACTTCTACTTCGAGTGCCTTCAATAAAGAATTCAATTGCTCTATCACTATTTGCCACCAAAGAACTTATGTAAGCACGAAATACCTCCTTGTACAAAGGGTCAGAACCAAAACTTCTTCTCATATAAAAAGCTCCTGTGTGTCTTAATAATTCTCCAACTATTTTCATTCTATAAAAATCCATTCCACTTGCAATATTTGGTAAAGCCATATCATATGAAAAAAGAATAGATGATAATAATACAAAATCTAAATAACTTCTATGTGTAGGTGCATAAATATATTGCACCTCAGAAATGCACATTTGGTCCTTTAATCTAATTAGAAGACTCTTGTTTAAATGAATACCCATTAATATTCGTTTCAATACTTTTATTATTAGCAAAGCTGTAATAAAAATAAAAATATTTTATACTCATTTTTATTTAACAATTTTAGTATAAGTAAAAACATTTTTACCTAGCCATCTGACTGTTGGTAAATGAGCTTTACTGGCCATTTCATGAAGCATATCTTGTGCTTCCTTTACAATTGTAGATACAGGAACGTTTCTAGCAGTAGCTACAGCCTGAATTACTCCCAAAACTTTTTTATCCGCTAAAACAGCTTCTATAGCCTGTTTCCTTGTATAAACCAGTGAAGGTGGCAGTTTATGAGCAGTCAAAGGTTTCATTGAACGTGAAACCCACATGATATCACTATCTTTTCTCCTTTCCTCTAGGAGATCTACAAATTCTTCTTTCACAGCCTGCATCTTCCGCTTTGAAGCTTCGTCAAATAAGTAAATACAAATGAACACTGTACGTCAAAGGCAGGTCTGCCTTGCTTGCCTTTCCTTCATCCTTCACCAAGTGCTTGAGTGAGCGTGCAAGTTTTACATATGAATTTCATTTCCAATGCTAATTACCTAAATGGGTGTCATCAGATTGAAAAAAAAGGTGAAAAAAATTAAGCAATCTGCTTAAGACATCTGTAGCCGCAGTCGTGTGAAAAGATTAAGTATACACAGTCTTCTTACAACTTGCCGACAACCCACAGACTCTCGATTTTTTTGACTTTATTATAACTTATACTTGCCTTCGGCGCGCTCCTGCAGGCCTTGGTATTATCGTATAATTGTTCAAATCTTTCGACTTCATGCAGCGGCATAATTAACCGATACCAATTTCGCTGCATTAACTCTTTTTGCCCCTACCGCCGCTCCCCTGCCATCTCCATTTATTAGAAACGTGCAACTTCGATGGCGTATAGTTTTATACATATATCTTTATATATATATATATGCACTCTACCGTCCTACACTTGCGCAATAACGACACACAGGGACACAGGCGACGGGCCTATCCTTATGCCAAGCCCAACGTTTGAACGTATACCAAGCAAGGGGCAAACCAATAACCAAACCTATTCTGTCCATTTAAATCTGCCCCTCCACCACCTTCAGCCTCCGTCTCCACCCCACTACCCACTACGGAAATTTTATATATATATATATATTTCGTCAGCTTATCTTTTGTTAGCCGCTCACAGAATCGCGAACCCTCGTGTTGTTTGTAATGCGGTGCTGATTCTAACCTGTCCGTTAATAGAGAAGTGTGATTTTTTTCAAACAGTATTTACTGAAAATGTCTTTGAAAATTGTCATTAATTCGGCAGATCCTCCAGTTGGTAGGTATTTTATTAATTTATACGGAAATTTTTACGATTACATCAATTTTACTGATTCGTAAATGCTCAATATGTCGGCATATTAATACCTAAAATTCTCAGTTACTTCTGATGATTATATCAGGCTTTTTGAAATTTAGATAAAATTAAATTTTAATTTTATATTTTTTAAAATTAGTTCTTATTTTGTTTTATTCAAAAACTGTTGGAAATAGTAATGTTGATGCATGATATTAAAATGATGTAACTTAATAAGATATTTTGTTAATATCAATTAATAATCGTTTTTATTGATAAAATATTTTTTAATTATTCAAATTGTCGTTTTCTTTTTAATACAGGAGCACTAGCAGTAGTGGAGATTCTCAGGTCTCAATTAAATTCTGATTTACAAGTTGTTTGGTCCAATGATTTTGGAAAAAATGTAGCTAAACTACAGTTTCTTGGAAATGATGAAAAAGTTTTAGGAGAAACAGACACTGATGTTGCTCGTTACTTGTCAAGAGCAAAAAATGCTGAACTTTATGGTATGTTAATACATATTCAGAATTTTATATGATTGACTTATTTTTCATTTTTAAAAACTTTTTAGGTAGTAGTGATCCTTTTGAAAGGACAGAAGTTGATCATTGGCTTACGTTTGCTGAAAGACCTTTTAATCAAATCAATAAAATAGAAAATGCTCTTTCTTATTTAGATCAAGCTTTGACACCAAGAACTTGGCTAGTTGCAAAACATTTAACTATTGCTGATATTTGTGTCTTTTCAAAAATCAATTCTGAAGTGAAAATTGATTTACTTAAGGAGAAATATCCTAATGTATTTAGGTGGTATAAGCAAATGCTTTCTTTACCAGAAATAGAGAAAGTTGTAACTTTAGTTGCCAAAAATAGAACTAAAGATCTAAAAACAATTTCAAATAAAAAATCTACAGGACCTCCCAAAGAAACTGGTAAAAGAAAACAAGAAGGCAAGTTCATTGATTTGCCAGGAGCTGAAATGGGAAAAGTTGTTGTACGCTTTCCTCCTGAAGCTAGTGGTTATTTGCATATTGGGCATGCAAAGGCTGCTCTTTTAAATCAATATTATGCAGAAAACTTTAAAGGGACACTTATTATGAGGTTTGATGATACTAATCCTGCAAAAGAAAATGTTGAATTTGAGAAAGCAATTTTAGAAGATCTTGAGATGCTTCAAATTAAACCAGATCGTTTTACTCATTCATCAGATTACTTTGATTTAATGTTAGAATATTGTGAGAAACTAATAAAAGAAGGCCATGCTTATGTTGACAACACACCAGCAGCACAAATGAAAGAACAACGAGATCAAAAATTGCCATCTGCAAATAGGTGTAACAGTAAGTACATTAGTTTTATTTCAAAATATTGGATAAATATAAAAACGTACTTTTGTCAAATGTTCTTACTAATACAACGTAATATCTGTAAAGCTGTTGAAAAGAATTTGGAACTTTGGAAAGAAATGGTACAGGGCACAGAAAAAGGACAAGAATGTTGTGTGAGGGCTAAAATCGATTACCAATCTGCAAATGGCTGTATGCGTGATCCCACAATCTACAGATGCAAACCTGAACCTCATCCTCGTACTGGAACTAAATACAAGTAATTTAATAAAATTATAGCCATAATTATAATTATAATTAAACTTATAATTAAATTATATTATTTTCAGAGTATATCCAACTTACGATTTTGCTTGTCCCATTGTCGATGCAGTAGAAAACGTCACTCACACTTTAAGAACAACAGAGTATCATGACAGAGATGAACAATTTTACTGGTTTATAAATATGCTTAAATTAAATAAACCATATATCTGGGAATATTCTCGATTAAATATGACAAACACTGTACTTTCGAAGCGTAAACTTACGTGGTTTGTTGCCGAAGGTTTAGTTGACGGTTGGGATGATCCTCGTTTCCCAACTGTCAGAGGTATTTTAAGGAGAGGAATGACAGTCGAAGGTTTAAAACAATTTATTATTGCTCAAGGCAGTTCACGATCAGTTGTTTTCATGGAGTGGGATAAAATATGGGCTTTCAATAAAAAAGTCATAGATCCCATTGCTGTCAGGTAAACTAATTAATAAATTATGTGATGTCACTCAATAAAAAGATTCTAATGTTTTGTAAATTTAGGTACACAGCTTTGACTGCAGGTGATACAGTAAAAGTAAATGTTAAGGGAGCTACTGATGGTTTCCGTGATGTAGCAAATCATCCAAAAAATCCTTCATGTGGAACTAAAAGAATGAGATTCGGTCCAACTGTCCTAATTGAAGAAGAAGATGCAGAAGCATTGAAAGAGGGTCAAAATGCCACTTTTATTAACTGGGGCAATCTTTTGATAGAAAAAATTCGAAAAGAAAACGACAAAGTTGTTGAAGTAGATGCTTCTTTAAATCTAGATAATACAGATTTTAAAAATACATTAAAACTTACTTGGATTGCCGCAGATACACCAGAAGTACCCACAAATTGTACAGGAATACCTTGTTATACTGTTTATTTCGATCATATAATAACAAAACCAGTTTTGGGCAAAGATGATGATTTTAAAGACTTTGTTGGAAAAGATACAAGAGTAAGTTCTTCAGAGTTTAAAATAATATATTTTATTATTTTATTATTTTATATTTTACACTCTTCTAGAGGGAAATCGAAATGTTAGGAGAAGCCGAACTTAGAAGGGTCAAAAAAGGTGAAATTATTCAACTGCAAAGGAAAGGATTTTTCCGCTGCGACGTACCATATGCGGAACCCAGTGCTTATTCAGGGCGAGAGCAGCCGTTAATTTTATTCCACATTCCCGATGGACACGTTACAATCCCACTTCCTGGTGCCGCAGATAAAACTGTTATAAATGAAACAAAAGAGGTAAGTCTTACAACTCAATGGCAATACAATTCATTTTCACAAATTTTGTAGTTTCTTTAAATTTACGATAAGATTCTTTGATAAAAACTAGAAGATTCTGCAATTATTTTTACATGATATTTACACTACTTCTATTGTGCTTTAAAAAAACTTTAATGTATTAAGAAAAAATTAGATATTTTTTTTTCTTTTTTGAAAATTGGATTTGGCCTTTTGAAAAATCTTAGGCCATGACCAAGTATATAGATCTGTTGTGATGTACATTCCTATTGTACGTAGTGTAACGAGCCACACATACTTCTGTAAATGCCTTCCTACTATTCTACTGCATAACGAACGCGAAAAGTAGCGGTCGACTCGCGTTTCGCGCTCTCTTGACTGCCGAAAGATAAACACACGTGTTTGCACGGAGCATGCGATACTCCAGCAAATAGAAAAATTAACTTTACTAACTTTTTAACTTAAACATTTTTTCTAATTAACATTGAACATTTTTAAAATTTACTTCGTATTGAAGAGGTTTCCTATTTAAACAGCTCAAAACATTTTTTGCTGACAAAGTATTTTGAAATCATGTAAGCTACGAAACCAATTTGTTTACAGAGCAAAACAAAGAGAAAGAAAGAATCCCAAAACTTTTAGGAGGCAATCTCCAATCTCTCACTTTTCCAGCACGTCTCTTATGCAAACGCTGCTGTTATCCCCTCTTCCTTCACAAGTGAAAGAGAAGGACTTTCCTCTCTTACTCAAGACTGAGTGACCGCGTGTAACGTTGTCTCATCAAACAGTGCATACATCATTGCCATATGTTGGCATAAAAAATTTTTCGAGCAGTAATTAAAGAAAATCCGATTGGCTGAAAAAATTTTAATAACTAAAAGTATAGTTAAAAAATATAATTCAAATTTCGGAGCTTTTGTGATTAAAGTCAAGTTTATTTTTTGTTTAGGTAACGAAAGCTCAAGGATCAAGCGCTGAATTAAACGAACAAATCATCGCTCAAGGAAATAAAGTTAGAGACTTAAAGAGTAACAAAGCTGATAAGGCTACAATCGATGCAGCAGTGAAATTACTTTTAGAATTAAAACATAAGTACAAAGATGCTACAGGAATAGATTGGAAACCAAACGCGGCACCACCAGCAAAAACTCTTGTGGTGATTATTCAATACGCTGTTCTAAAATATTAATAATATTTAATTTTGATCTGATTTATAATTTTTACTTTTTTTAAAACTGTATAATAATTATTTTACTAATTTTAGGATTCAAAGAGTTCAGACTCAGCTGCCAAAGTCAGTGAAGAAATAACAGCACAAGGTAATAAAGTGAGAGATTTAAAGAGTGCTAAAGCAGAAAAAGCTAAAATTGAGGCTGAAGTTAAACTTCTTCTGGATCTGAAAACCAAATATAAATCTCTTACAGGACAAGACTGGAAACCAGGTGCAAATCCACCTGCTCAAAGCAATTCATCAGTAATGTATCCATTTTTCTTTTTGTTTCACATTAATACTTATGAGATGATTAATTGTTTTTAAATGAAAATTAACGTACTAATTTTAGGATTTAAAGAGTTCAGACTCAGCTGCCAAAGTAAGCGAAGAAATAGTAGCACAAGGTAATAAAGTGAGAGACTTAAAGAGTGCTAAAGCAGAAAAAGCTAAAATTGAGACTGAAGTTAAACTTCTTCTGGATCTAAAAGCCAAATATAAGTCTCTTACGGGACAAGACTGGAAACCAGGTGCAAATCCACCTGTTCAAAGCAATTCTTCAGTAATATATCCATTTTTCTTTTTGTTTCACATTAATATTTATAAGATGATTAATTGTTTTTAAATGAAAATTAACGTACTAATTTTAGGATTTAAAGAGCTCAGACTCAGCTGTCAAAGTAAGCGAAGAAATAGTAGCCCAAGGTAATAAAGTGAGAGACTTAAAGAGTGCTAAAGCAGAAAAGGCTAAAATTGAGACTGAAGTTAAACTTCTTCTGGATCTAAAAGCCAAGTATAAGTCTCTTACGGGTCAAGACTGGAAACCAGGTGCAACTACAGCCCCAGCAAAAAGCACACTGGTGGATGATAACAAAGCTTTTAAATTATCGAATGAAATAAAAAAACAAGCTGATGCAGTACGAGATTTAAAATCAAAGAAACCTAGTGCAGAAATCATAGCTAAGGAGGTCGCAAAGCTCCTAGAGGTGAAGGCTGAATACAAAAAATTAACAGGAGAAGATTGGACTCCAGCAGCTACCGCTGCCCAAAATTCTGAAACAACAGACGTTCAAAAAGCTGATAAAATGAGTAATCCACAAATGAATGACAACTCTAACATTGAACTCAAAATTGTAGATCAAGGCAATAAAGTTAGGGACTTAAAAGCGGCAAAGGCAGATAAAGCAGTTATAAAACAAGAAGTAGATTCTCTTCTTTCTCTGAAAGCTGAATATAAAAAGATCTTCGGTAAAGATTACGCCCCGTTACCGAATTCCGGCTCAGCTCCTCGTGAAGCTAAATCAAAACCTGGAAAAACTGAAACGGCAGCTAAAACTGGAAATAAGGTTGCCAAAAAACCAGAAAGCTCTAAAGAATCTCCCAAAGACGGAGGCAGTAACAAAACTGGAACCAGATTAGGTTTAGAAGCGAAGAAAAATGAAAATTTACCAGATTGGTTTGCACAAGTATTAACTAAAGCGGAAATGATTGAATATCATGATGTATCAGGCTGTTACATTTTTCGTCACTGGAGTTATTCTATTTGGGAAATCATTGAAGACTTTCTTGACAGAAAACTTAAAAAGTTAGGTGTGAAGAATTGTTATTTTCCTCTTTTTGTTAGTAAAACGGCACTAGAAAGAGAAAAGACACACATAGCAGATTTTGCACCAGAGGTAGCTTGGGTCACAAAAAGCGGTGATTCAGATTTAGCCGAGCACATTGCTATCCGTCCAACGTCTGAAACTGTTATGTATCCAGCATATGCTAAATGGCTTAAATCTTATCGAGATCTACCATTAAAACTGAATCAATGGAATAATGTTGTTGTAAGTAAAATTGTTCTATCGACAAGTGTCGTTTTTTAGTCGCTTATCTCTTCTAATTATTTAAATGTTTATGTATTCAATACCAGACTATATGCGACTAGATATCCAATTATGCAATATATAATCAGTACAAAGCGTGTCCTATAAAATAAATATAGGTTACCTCTGTATAGATCTAATTACAAAACTTATAAATTAATTTAAAACTAATATTTTAATAGATGTAGTTTAGATGTTGTATTAATACATTATAAAATTAAAATCTAATTATTTTATTATAGAGATGGGAATTCAAACATCCTCAGCCATTTTTACGCACTAGAGAATTTCTCTGGCAGGAAGGTCACTCTGCTTTTGCTACCAAACATGAGGCTGACGAGGAAGTGTTAACGATTTTAGATTTATATGCTCAAATTTATGAAGATTATTTAGCTGTACCAGTCGTAAGAGGCCGTAAAACAGAAAAAGAAAAGTTTGCTGGTGCCGATTATACGACAACAGTAGAGGCTTTTATTTCTGCAAGCGGTCGTGCGATTCAAGGTGCTACGAGTCATCATTTAGGCCAAAACTTTTCTAAAATGTTCGACATTCAAGTAGAAGGTGCTTTGGAAGGTGGTGAAAAAACTTTCGTATATCAAAACTCTTGGGGTATTACGACGCGCACCATAGGAGTTATGATTATGGTCAGTAAATTCAATGTAATATACTGCTTTTTACTAGAAACAAGAAAATGAATCTCTTACATTTTTTTACACTAGGTTCATGGCGATGACAAAGGTCTTGTGCTTCCTCCAAAAGTTGCTTCTGTTCAAGCTGTAATCGTTCCTTGTGGTATTACTGCCTCAATGACTCAGGAACAAAGAGAAACGCTTATAAATGAATGTAGCAAATTGGAAGAAGAATTAAAAAAGGACGAGACGTTTACGGTAACTCCTTCTGGTATTACTGCCTCAATGAGTCAAGAACAAAGAGAAAAGATTCAAACTAAATGTAGGAAATTCGAAGAAAAATTAAGACAGGACGAGTCGATTAGGATAATAGGAGATTATAGAGACAATTATAGTCCTGCATGGAAGTTTAATCACTGGGAACTAAAAGGTGTACCTGTAAGAATTGAGTTGGGACCTAAGGATTTAGAAAAAGGTCAAGTAACTTTTGTAAGACGAGATACTGCAGAAAGAATTACTGCTAGTAGAAAGGAGGCTTTTGATTTTCTTTCGAAACTTTTGGATCAAATCCAATCTAATCTGTTTAACAAGTTAGTACATTTAAAAAAAATATTTTTAATTTTTGGCATTTTTATTTTACTCAATAAATTACAATTTTTACAGAGCTAAGATCGAGCTTGATGAGCATATAAAACAAACTAATAATTGGAATGAATTCTGCTCCTTTTTGAACAGCAAGAATTTGATTCTAGCTCCATTCTGCGGTCGAATTGAATGTGAAGACAAAATTAAACAAGACAGTGCAAGGTATAAAGCATAAACTTACTTTAAAAATAATAAAATCATTTATAAATGTATAAACACTTGACTTCTCTTTCAGAGAGGATCCTGGTGATGATCCCAATGCACCATCAATGGGAGCTAAAAGCTTATGTATACCATTCAAGCAACCAGATGAAAGTATTGCAACATTGAAGAAATTAAAATGTATTCATACTGCTTGCCAAGAGAAGCCAAAGTTCTACACATTATTTGGCCGCAGTTATTAAAAAAACTTAAATATCTTGTTTCATATTGAACTTCAAAGAGATATATATATGTAAAATATTATTATGATATTTCATACTACTATCATTTCTACAAATTAAAAATTTTTATGAATAAATTTATTTATTAAATAAACAACAATTTTTTAAATATCTATCTATCAACCTAAAATATAAAATATTAAAAATATAATATTTATGCATTCATTAGTACTACTGACACTAACTAGCATTAAATTAATTCTTTGTAATCATTATTCTGTCACTGTTAGGGGCTGTCTGCTGTCCATACTTCAAAAACCGACACGACACGTGTCACTACACAATCGCAGAAGAGACGTAATTTAGAAATTAAAGTTAATCGTGTAATTGTGGTGGCTTCTGAAGTTCTAGCTGTGGCTTTTTTGCTCTTTCTCTTCACAGTTTCACTCTTCAGTCTTCGAGTAGTTCGAGTTCTTCGACACACACACATGAACCGTACATTGCCGAGACCCGGCCATTTGTCCCCAGTGGGGATACGTGCGCACGTACTTATTGTTTAAATGATTATTTAAAATTATTAAATTGTCCTCCGGGTCATGTGGTTGCTGGGCGTACGTACTTATTGTTTAAATAATTATTGATAAACTTTAAATACTTCCCCGGGTTACGTGGTTGTTGGGCGCACGTATTTATTGTTTAAATGATGATTTAAGATTATTAAATTGTCCTCCTGGTCATGTGATTGCTGGGCGTACGTATTTATTGTTTATATAATTATTCATAAACTTTAAATTCTTCCCCGGGTTACGTGGTTGTTGGGCGCATGTATTTATTGTTTAAATGACGATTTAAAATTATTATATTGTCCTCCGGGTCATGTGGTTGTGGGGTTTACGTATTTAATGTTTAAATATTTATTTAGAACATTAAACACTTTTTAAATTTAGCGCTGTTTCTCTGCGCATCTCTTTTTTTACGGACCGGCCTTAAGGCAATACTCAGCGCTAGGCGGCGCAATCGGTTGTGGGGCTAAATGGCCGGGTCTCGCGGATCGAAGCACGAAGCACGTGTGCGGTTAGAGTCAGTAAACAAATGCAGTTTTTGTTTTAAAGTCTTTCTCTTCCCTACTTTGCATAAAAATCCCACGCGATATTATCGATCTCAAAGGGGGAGTGAGTATCGAAGTCGCTCGAGTTTATCAAATATATTTATATTATTATATAGAAGTTGTTTGTCTTAAAAAAGAAAAAAAAACTTATAGCATCACGCCAACTAACTTTGTTTATTATTTTCGCAATGGAAAAAGTTAATAAAAAGAAGTGTCGAGTAATTTTAGAAGAACATGGTATACCGAATGTAAGTTTATTATTTATTTTATTTTACGTTCGTTTACCTTAATATTAAGTATTGTTTGTATAGGCTTTTGAATTTGCTAACCAACTACATTTAAATGAAGCTTGGACGACTGATAAATTTAAAGAGGTACTATACAAATTTTTATTTTTGAAATACACTAATTCTATTTATTTCGCAGTTATTTTAGAAATACTGTTAATTTTAACAAATTATTTACAGGTTTTTCAAATAAAAATAATCAGTGAAAGTGAAAATAAATATGAACTAGAATTTGATTTAATTGGTTGTTCTACTGCTTTAGCTAATTCTTATCGTAGAATTTTATTATCTGAAGTGCCATCAATGGCTATCGAAAAAGTTTATATGTTAAATAATACAAGCATAATGCAAGATGAAGTTTTAGCACATAGGTAATTATAATAAAAGTATAAAAACTTCTCAATAGACAAAAAAAATATTTTTATACAGATAATAATTTTTACAGATTAGGGTTGTTACCACTAAAAGCTGATCCTAGATTATTTGAATACCCTTCAAAAATATCAGTTGATCAAGAAGAAGTCAGTGATCAAGATACATTACGTTATGAATTAAAAGCATCATGTAAATGGAATCCACAAGCGCCAAGAGACTCAAGGAGACCAAATGATATTTATTGTGGTAATAATGGTGAGTACTAACACATTCCTTTTTATAAATTGATAGTTTTGCAAATTAATAATTTTATTTGTTTGCAGTATATAGTGAAAATATAAAATGGATCCCTATTGGGAAACAGCAAGAACTGTACCCAGAAGGAGAAAAACAATTTGGGATGATAGAACCTAATATTTTAATATGCAAAATGAGACCAAATCAAGAAATACATGCATATTTGCATGCTGTTAAAGGAATTGGCAGGGATCATGCAAAATTTTCTCCAGTTGGTAAGTAAAACTTTTTCAAATACTTTTTATTAATTTTCATTTTCTTTTAAATATATTTTGTATCCTATTTTTAAGCCACAGCAACATATCGGTTTTTACCCGACATTCAAATTACAAAGCCAGTCAGAGGAGAAGCAGCAGAAAGATTTAAAAAGTGTTTTAGTCCAGGTGTCATAGAGGTAGTACCAAATTCGAAAGGTATCCCAGAAGCAAAAGTTAAGAATGCTAGGTATGATAGTTGTTCAAGAAACGTGTTTCGCCATGACGATTTCAAAGACTGTGTTATACTAGAAAGGATACCTGATCATTTTATTTGTAAGTTTTTCATTGTCTTTTAGTTTTTAATATAAAATTAGAATGTATAATATAATGATGAAGTATACCATTTTTTTCAGTTACTATTGAGTCCGTTGGAGCTCTACCATCTTCGATTTTATTTACTGAAGCTGTTAAAGTATTGCAAAAAAAATCTAAAGTATTTTTAGAAGAATTAAATAATATTGATCGAAAATAAAATATATAATTTTGTATAAAACTTTATAAATAAATATTTATTTTTACCATATGTTTTATCCTTTAATATTTTATTCCATTTGGAACTTATTGAAATATTAATTAATTCTGATTTAATAATAAAATCTGTAATCAATATATTTTATAGGTGCTTTAGTTTAAAAAAACCGCCAAATTCTTGGCAGAAACAGCGCCAAAGCTTGAGGATTGATCCGTCAGTTTGCGCGCGTAAACTCCACGCGAAAGTTTTAATATACACAAAGAAACTTTTCTTATACCTAAATTGTTCATTTTTATTTTTAATGAAATGATTAATTAAATTTTTAAATATAAGAACAAATTTTATTTGTCAAAAATAAAATGGCTGTAAATACAGGACGATATGTCCGCGATAAAACGGATGATAAAAGGAAATTTATGAGCAACCAAGAAGGGAATGTTCCAAGGTTAGATAATTTATTTTTTTTATTAAAATAATATAATTTTTCATGACAGTTAATAATTGTCTATTATTTATCAATTGTTAATACAACATTTTGTAGAGAAAACACAGCAGAAGGCAGATTATTTCAAGCTAAAGAAAACATTAAAATTGATGGCCTTTATGGCTTTTATAGAGCTACAGATGTCAAAGAAAGAATTGGGTTTTTAATTAACATGCACACAGTGAGTTTTTAGTCTTGAAGTTTAATTATTTGAAGAATACTTAAGTTGACTATAACAAATATCTAAATTAATCTTAATTTAATGTTTAGACAGATATTGTTGAAGATGATAAACAATTGGTTACTGGTGTTGATTATTATTTTCTTGAAGAAGATTGCACTAGATTTAAAGTTTCTTTGCCTTATCATCCATATTTTTATATACTATGTCGGGAAGGTTCCAATCAAGAAGTCATCACTTTTCTTTTAAAAAAATTTAGTGGTTTTTTATTTAAAGCAGATATTGTTACTAAAGAAGACCTTGATTTAGTGAGTTAAAAGCATTTGTTAAAATTAGTTAGTTTTATAAAAATTAATTATGTCATTAAATTTTTTCAGCCAAATCATTTAACTGGATTAAAAAGAGATTATATTAAACTATCATTCACAAATTCAGTAAATATGATAAAAGTTAAAAGAGATATAATGAGTGCTGTTCGTGTCAATAAAGAACGTGAAAAAAGTAATACATATTACTCAAGACTATTAGCTGAGACTTTCAACCACCACGAACAAGATCGAAGAAAAATTATTGACCACATGGATAATATTTTTGACATAAGGTAAAAATGAAAAACTAGAATTACATTGATTTTGAATAACTGTTTATATATTTATAGAGAACATGATGTGCCTCATCATGTAAGAGTATCAATTGATTTAGAAATTTTCGTTGGTAAATGGTACTCTGTTAAAACTCGAGGCTCAAATCAAGCCCCAATTATTACTCCAAGGCCAGATATTGTTGAGCCCCCAGAACCTGTAGTTTTAGCCTATGATATAGAAACAACAAAATTACCTCTCAAGTTTCCAGATGCAAATTCAGATCAGATAATGATGATATCTTACATGTTAGATGGACAAGTAATATTAAATTTTACAAATTATAATTCTAATTTTATAATTTTTTTTTAATGAATACTTTGTTTATTTAATTAACAGGGATATTTAATAAATAATAGAGAAATAATTTCTGCAGATGTTGAAGATTTTGAATATACACCTAAACCTGAATTTGAAGGATATTTTACAGTTTGGAATGAACCTAATGAAAAAGCAGTTATAAACAGATTCTTCAATCATATTAATGAAGTAAAACCTCATATATTTGTAACATACAACGGAGATTTTTTCGATTGGCCGTTCGTAGAAACTCGTGCTGCTATACACGACATAAACATGAATGACAGAATTGGCTTTGCAAAAAACAAAGACAATGTTTATTGTAGTAGGGCTGCTATGCATTTAGATTGCCTTTGCTGGGTAAAACGTGATTCTTATCTTCCTGTGGGATCCCAGAGTCTTAAAGCAGTAGCAAAAGCTAAATTACGTTATGATCCAGTTGAATTGGGTAAAAAAATACATTTTTTTATTATTTCTCTAAAGCTACTTCTTAAGCCAACTATTTAAATTTATTATTACTTCAGATCCTGAGGATATGTGTAGATTGGCTGTAGAAGAACCTGAAGTAATGTGCAACTATTCTGTTTCGGATGCTGTGGCGACTTTCTATCTTTATCAAAAATATGTCCACCCTTTTATTTTCGCCTTGTGCACGATTATTCCTATGGAACCTGAAGAAGTACTGCGAAAGGGTTCGGGGACGCTATGCGAATCGTTGCTGATGGTACAAGCTTATCGAGCCAATGTTATTTATCCTAATAAACAAGAAGCTGAATTAAACAAATTTACTAACGACGGTCATTTACTCGATACCGAGACATACGTTGGTGGTCACGTCGAGGCATTGGAATCTGGTGTTTTCCGTGCAGATATCCCCTATCGATTCAAGATCGTACCAAGTGCGATTGATGAACTAATCAGTGGGATTGAAAAGGCACTTACGCATGCAATAGAAGAGGAAGAAAAAGTTCCGTTATCCGAAGTGACAAACTTTGAAGAAGTGGTTGAAGAAATTAAAGGTAATTTGTTTTGAGTATTAAAAAATTATTAAAAAAATGAAATTTATTTAAAATTTTTTTTTCTGCAGGCAAACTTGAGTCCTTACGCGCTCAGCCTTTACGTACAGAAAAGCCAATCATCTACCATTTGGACGTAGGCGCTATGTATCCGAACATCATTTTAACAAATCGTTTACAGCCATATGCAATGGTTGATGAGTCAATTTGTGCAGCTTGCGACTATAACAAACCGGGTGCGTTATGTCAGCGCAATATGGAATGGATGTGGCGTGGAGAGGTCCTTAAAGCTACCGCTGGTGAGTACCAACGTACTCAACAGCAATTAGAGACCGAGAAATTTCCACCCTTGATTCCTGGCGGTAAGCGGAGAGCTTTCCATGAGTTGAGTAAGCAGGAACAAGCAGCTATTGAGAAAAAACGGCTTTCGGAGTATTGTAGGCGTACATATAAGAAGGTGAAAGAAACGAGAGTTGAAGAGCGGACGCAAACCATTTGTCAAAAAGAGAATTCGTTTTATGTTGATACGGTTAGGGCTTTTCGAGATCGTCGATATGAATATAAGGGTTTAACTAAAAAAGCTAAGCAACAGGTAAGAAATTTAGATATGCTATTAACTTATTTTTTATGCAATAACATTCATAAATATTTTTTTTTTAAATAAAAAAATAGGTTGCACAAGCTATTGCTAACAACGACGCTGCAGCAATTAAATCAGCTAAAAGTCGTGAAGTTCTTTATGATTCTCTGCAGTTGGCTCACAAATGTATCTTGAATTCTTTTTATGGATACGTAATGCGAAAGGGCTCTCGATGGTTCAGTATGGAAATGGGAGGTATAGTATGTTACACTGGAGCTCAGTTAATTATGAGAGCTCGAGAGATTATAGAACAAGTGGGAAGACCGTTAGAACTCGATACCGACGGTATTTGGTGTATCCTACCAGGAACTTTTCCAGACAATGTTCTTATAAAAACTAGCAATCCAAAAAAAACAAAAATGGTTGTTTCTTATCCAAATGCTGTGTTGAATTACATGGTTAAGGACCTTTTCACAAATGGCCAATATCATGAATTAATGAATCCGGAAACTCGCGAATACAATATTCGAAATGAGAACTCTATCTTCTTTGAAGTTGACGGACCTTATTTGGCTATGGTATTACCGGCAGCTAAAGAAGAAGGTAAAAAGCTAAAAAAGAGATATGCTGTGTTTAACTTTGACGGTTCGTTGGCCGAGCTTAAGGGTTTTGAGGTGAAGAGAAGAGGTGAACTTAGACTTATCAAAATCTTTCAGTCCTCTGTCTTTGAGGCATTTTTAAAAGGGTTGACTTTAGAAGAATGCTATGCTTCTGTTGCGAAGGTCGCGGATTACTGGTTGGATGTATTGTACAGTAAGGGAGTAAATCTGCCAGATTCTGAGCTCTTTGATCTTATCGCAGAAAATAAATCCATGTCAAAAAAATTAGATGAATATGGAGAACAGAAATCTACGTCAATTTCAACGGCTAAGCGATTGGCAGAATTTCTTGGAGATGAGATGGTGAAAGACGCAGGACTAGCTTGCAGGTAAGATCTATTAACAATAATGATCTTTTTATAAAAACAATTTTTATAAATAAATGTTTCAGTAACCTTAATATTTTTTTAGATTTATCATTTCTAAAAAACCTTTAGGCTCGCCAGTAACTGAAAGAGCAATACCTCTTGCAATATTTCAGTCGGAAATAAGCGTTGCACGACATTATTTACGGAGGTGGCTAAAAGACCCAAGTATTCAAGAAATAGAAATCCGAGATATTTTAGATTGGCAGTATTACATAGAACGTCTAGGTAGTGCAATCCAAAAGATTATCACTATTCCAGCAGCTTTGCAGGGTGTGCCAAACCCAGTTCCTCGAGTACAGCACCCAGATTGGCTGCATAAAAAAATGTTAGAGAAAACAGATGGTAGAAAGCAACGAAAGATTACTGATATCTTCCAACGCGAAGTTATACAAAAAACAAGTGAAAATGAAGACGTAAATGACTCTGGATCAGATTCAGAAGGCGAAAAATTAAATGAATCGGCACCTGACATAGAAGATATCGGCAACGAAAATGGACACAATAAGCACAAACTGATAGTAGCGAGTGTAACTAAAAGAAAGAGAACGTTTATGGATGAAGAACATGAAGAGGCTGAAAAGGAAAGAAATAGTCTACTAACCGATAATTGGAGAACAGTTTTGGGCAATCCTCCTCCGATGGGAACTACGGCGGTAAGAGAACGCTTATGCGTAAGTAAATTTTTCAAATTTTACAATTTTAGGCATTATTATTATTATTTTAGGATGAAAGAAAAATCTGGTTAACATTTCAAAAAGAAAAATGGAAGTATCAAGCTAAACAAAGGGCTGAAAGAAAAAAAATTACTGGTATTAAGCGTACTAGATTTGATTCCAACGTGCGTACTGGTAGTCACAAAAATCCAACTTCTAATATAATGGACGGCTTTTTACAACGTACTCAACGAAAGATTATAGATTATCCATGGCAAATTATCCAAGTTAGATAAATTTTAAATCAAATAAATCATAATATATTAATAGAAATTAAATCTAATTTTATCAAAAAATGAAATTATATTTATTAATTTTTATATTTTATAGTTGAGTGAAACTAATGAACCAGGACAATTTCGATTATGGGTTTTAATTGACAATGAATTGCATCATTTACGTTTAAATGTTCCAAGGATATTTTATGTTAATAGTCGGATAGAAAGAAACGAAATCGAAAATAACCAAGCTTGTTGGACAAAGTGTCACAAAACATTGCCTCGTTCTCGACCTGTATATCATTTGTATCGATACTCTGTTCCAGAATCAAATTATAGAACACATAGCCGGTAATTTTCATAAATAGTTTACATTCCCCTTATTTAATGTTATTACAATTTATATTTTTATGCGTTTTAGAACATTGATGCATGACTTGCTAGATCCTAACATTGAAGGAATCTATGAAACACAAATGTCTCTTGAGTTCAGAGCGATCATGCAACTTGGTTGCGTATGTGCAGTTGACAAGAAAGCAGTTTATGACTTAAGAAATGTAACAGATACTTTCGAACTGGACCAATTAATGTACAAGAGTATTGCTGCACAACCGTATCTCACAAATGTATGCGTTTTTCTATCAATTTATTAAAAATGTAACACCTAATAACTAAATTATTTAATTTTAGATTAAACAAATTAAAAAAATATTTTTGTATCACCATTGGTCTGCTAGTAGTAATTATCGAAGGGCTATGTGGAGTTTATTTTTAACTGAAAGTAAATCATGCTATGTATTTGTATTAGATACAGTTAGAACTGATCGCATGCCTAATATGAATTCTCTTTATACTACCGAAAGAAATAAAGCGTGAGTATAAATTTTCTAATGTTTCTGCCATTTATACAATTTTTTAATTAGTATGAAATTTTTTACAGAATTGAAATGGAAGAAGTAGAATCTATCCAATCAACGCCAGAATCAATGCAATTTCATATAAAAGTAGAGACAGATGTGACAAAAATTTATTCACGGTTGCAAAATGCTCTAAAAAATTATAAAAATGAAAACAGGGGTTCAACAATAATAATTGTACAGTCCCCAATAGGTATAATTAGTTTCAATAATAATTTAATAATTCAATTCCATTTACTGTTATAGTGCAGTTGTAAAAGTTTTTAAAATTTTTTATTTAGAAACATCTACCTTAACAAGCAAAATGCCATTCTTGAATGATTTTCCATTAGTAAAGGCTCATATACAAGATTTAGATAATCTTTACGATACCCTCGATTGGCAAAGAGTTGGCTCTAAAATAATGCTTCGGCATTATTTTAAAAGTGAATATGTGTTACAGCAATTAGTTGATCAAGCTCGGTATTTTTATGCTCCTGTAGGAAATTTGCCTAGTGACATAATTATTTTTGGAGCTGATCTCTTTTACGCTCGACATTTACAGAAGGCTAATTTTATTTTATGGTGGTCTCCAACAGAAAAGCCAGATTTTGGAGGTAGCGAAAATGACGATAGCAGGTATAGAAAATTTATTTGATTGGGTTCAATTAATATTAAAATAAACTGAATATTTTAAATTGTAAATTATATTTTTCTATTTATATAAGATAATCTTTTTGCATTTAGACTTCTAACAGATTTTGAAGAAAGTTCAGGTTGCATAGTGAATAACTCTAGCGCCTATTCTACTGTATGTTTTGAATTGGATGTTGTAAGTTTAGCTGTCACTGCTTTGGTTCAAGCAAATCATATCAACGATATAGACGGTACTAGCTCTTACGTAGCTTTTCATACTGCTCAGCAAACAACATTACAAGTCAGTATTATTTTTAAACTTTACCTACATCAAATTTTTTGATAAATATTCATTCATCTTTTACTAAATGCTCAGGACATAGTAGCAGGTGATGGGACCACTCAAATATTACCATCTTATGATGAAACAACTTTATGTGGTGCTGCTTTTCGAATTTTAAAACTTATGGTAGCTACTTGGTTAAAAGAAGTGAGCAATTTCAAAAATCCGTATGCTGATTTTCTGCTCATTCATTTTTATAGGTACTGCAAAAATATTTAAGAGGAAGCGAGATACCGACATTGCAATTTTCTGCATTTTTCATTCAATCTGAAAGAAAACGATAGCTTTCTATAGTGCCCTTTTTACGTGAAAATGAAAGACATCACAAAAAGACAATCACTATTTTCACCAGTGATATTGAATGAAAAATATGGATAACTGTAACGTCGGTAACATAAACCCTTTACATCCTTTTAATTTAATTCTTTACTTTTCTGTAATCATATCTTAATTTTATTTAATAGGTGGCTTCGTTCACCTTCGTCTTTCCTTTACGACCCAGCATTAAGACGTACGTTACATAGTTGTTCAAAAAAACTATTTGTTCATCTAGTATCTGAATTGCAAAGATTAGGTTCTACAATAATCTACGCAGATTTTACAAAAATTATATTAAGTACAAAAAAGAAAGATGCTAATGATGCATACGGTTACACACAATATATTATTCAAACGATTTTAAACAAAGAATTGTTTCATAGTATTCATTTTGACGTTCGTAATTGTTGGGAATATCTCATCTGGTTAGACGTAGTGAGTAAACAAATTTTTTAAACGAAGTGTAAAATAAAACTTGTTAATAATCTTTCTATATTTTCTATTTTTTTTTTTTAATTAAATAGTCTAACTATGCCGGTGTAAGAAAAAAATTAACAAATAATGAAGAAACAGAAGAAACACAATCTGAAGAAAATGAGGTGAATCTAAATTATAATGAAGTAACTAGCAATAGTTAATAATACTACAATACTAGCAAATTTTTAAATAATTTCAGGCTGAATTTGTTACTAACTGGAATATGATCGAGTATGTGCCTGTTGAAATGTGCCAACTCACTTTTTCAAAAGTAATATCTACGTATTTTGGCACTATTTATGGAGAAATGCAAAAGAAATCTCCTGAAGAAGTAACTGCTTTTGCTAAGAAACTAGTATCTGATGAATTATCGCAAAAACTTTTTTCGTAAGTATATTAATAATAAAATATTTTTGTGTTATTCAAAAATAGTTTATGCTTTATTTATTAATTTACAGTTATGTGCAAGCGATTCACAAAAAATTTCCAGAAAAAATTTTAACAATGGAAGAATACCCACACTTAGACTTTCATCATAATACAACAAAAATAACTATAAACCCTGCTTTAGAATTATCAAAAGCTATATGTAAAGTGAGTTACATGTTATGAATGGTAGACTATTTAATTTTTTAAACTGATTTTTAAATTAATACATTTTTGTTTTTAGATTTTGTCTTTAGATCCACAAATTGAAGAAGAAGTTACTAATTTACACAGAAATATATTAAGATTAATAGATGTTGGTTGTTTCAGTGATAAAGCAGAGTGGAAAGACCCATGCATATCTTTTATTTTGCCTGAAGTTCTCTGTGAAAATTGCAACCACGTCAGAGACATTGATCTATGTAAAGATAGCAATCAAGATATTGAAGAAAACAAGTAATATAATTATTATTAAAATACTTTTATTTTTTCTTTAGTGTTATCTAAGCTAACATAATTTTCATAATTGCAGGCACGTATGGAAATGTACAAATTGTGAATTAACGTATGATAATGATCAATTAGAGTTTGCTCTTATAGATGTTTTAAATCGCAAAAGCATGGGCTATGTTATACAAGATGTTCAATGTCTGAAGTGTAATGAAGTTAAGCAGGATAATATTTTCCCACGTTGTTCTTGTTCTGGATATTTTAAAACCTTAATTTCTAGGGAAAAACTAATAAGGACATTAAAGATATTTAGATCAATATCTATAAAGTGTCAAATGCCTATTTTAGCAGAAAGTATTGAATTTATGTTAACGAATGTAAATTAATGTTTGAAGGTGTAATATATGAGATTTATTTTTATATAGATTAAATGTATTTATAAAATAAGATAGGTAAATAAGTCTAAAAACTTACTTTTAACCTTAACAATTAGTTTTATTCTATTTTTTTAAAGAATTACACAGATGGAAATTTACTTTTTTGGTGCTTCAATGCCTACATCAACCTTAGGTTCTGAAAGAAAATTATTAGCTGAAATTCTTATTAACATAAAACATATTCTGAAAATTATGAGTTCTTACCAGGGAAAGAAAATTTAGGGAAAGAAGTCATGTCAACTCCCTCGGCACCTCCAAATGAAGCAGCAGCTTTCGCCAATTCTGCTTTCTTTTCTCTTTGATATTCTGGAGAACTTTCACCTCTATGAAAAAAATTTAATAATATAAATTTATTTAAACTATAAAGACTATAAATATTATTTTATTGAATAATTTAGCTTTACTATTTATTTTCATTTCAATTTTTTAAAACTACTTTTCTTAATAATAAAATTTGTAGTAAAATTTAACAGAGAAGGAAGTTTTTTCAAAGTTTTAAAATCTTACTTTTGCTTATATTCGCGGATTTTATCGATGAACAATTGTTGAATTGGATCGGTAGCAGTTTTCAGAGCTGGAGCAGTAATTCCATAATTCCTCTTAATGATTTTTGGAACTGATTCGACAATGCGCTTGGACAGCATTTTGGCGTTTTAGGACCTGCAAATTAATATTATTTAAAAAATAAAATACCTATATTACATAACTCCGCTGAATGATTTATTCTGCTCTGTTCTTTAGAGGTTAAAAATATTTTGATCTTCGAATTATAAAATTAACATTAATATTTAATTTATTTGTGTCAAATTTGTCGTATTAAATATTTTCAACCTTATTACGTTGAAAGTAGTGGTTTAATTTTAGAGTTTAATACGAAATATACAGAAATTTAATGGAAGCACTTACGACAAGTTCTTCGATTTCGTCAAAATCAGCTGCTGACAAGCATGGAACGTTCTTCTGCTCTAGATTTCTGACTGAAAACGCGGGCGGAATTTGACTCGTTGCGACCTCTGTTAACATCCGGTAAAGTTAAATTTAAAAGATCAAAATTAATTGTTTAAAAAAAACAAATGAAGGTTCATGACAATACTTTTTTAAAAGTCTATGCAAAGAAAATTTAAAAGAATAAAAAAATTATTTTTACTTGATTAAATTCACTTTGCTTTAGTAATTTATTTTTATTGATAATGTTAGCTTTTAAAAATTCTTATAATTACATTTAAGTTCGTAAATTTATATCTATAAAAACTAGTACTTAAGAAATCAATACTTTATTTTTAGTTATTTATGAGTAGATGAAAAATAATAATCTAAAAAAAATTTTGTTTAAATATTTTCAATACGTACATATAAATTTATCGTTATCTTTTATGAACAATTTCGAAACATCAGACATATATTTTGAAAAATGTAATTTTATACTTAATATAATCTGCATACAATTATCAAAAACTGGTTAAATAAAATAAGAAAAATTATGCCTTTTAATTCTTTAATTCTTTTCTTTCGTCAAACGTCATATTTTAATTTTATTATCTCTCAAAAATAACAAGATGTATCCTATATAAATTAGAATGGATAGTCCAATTAGTCATCGGGAAATGCCAGCTTTACAAAGAAATACATAAATATCTACTTTATTTAGATCTAATTCCAAAACCAAGCTAAGATTTTTTCACCTTTTCTTATCTCTTCATTAAGCAAACAGTACTTGCAGATTATCTAAAGGATAAATACTTTTTAACTCGGTCTAACTCTCGTAATACCATATAAAAAATAAAAAACCTTTTAATTCTTACCAACATTGCTCGCCAAGTTAAATTCGCCAAAGAGTTTCGAAAGGCCCAACGGAAGCGCTCTTTTCTAAAAATAATGCCATCGAAAAACAATCCCCAGATCGGGGCAGCATATCGGCACGAGGCCGCGCCGCGAAGCCCCGTCCAAATCCAGGCATTATCTTTTACAACCGGCGAAGCTCGGTTTTACAGCCGGCGCGATTCCTCCGGCGGCCGACCGAGGAATTGACATTCCATCGATAGAGCGAAATTTACGAGTCTCGTCCGCGCGCGAAATCCAGGCAGGCAGTTGCGAGCGCGGAACCCCCTTTTAGATATGCAGCGACTCTTCGCATCCAGGCAGCCCCGCGCTCGCGCGCTCCTCTCCGGTATTCACGGGGCTTGGCGACGCGCGGCTCCCTCGCGCCGCATACGCGATGCCTCGCTCGCGCGTCATAAGGGCGAAGCTGACTCTTTTTTCTTTTTCTTTTTCTTTTTCTTTTTTACGCGCTCGCGCGAGCCGCATGCCAAAGAGAGCTCGACGGACGGACGCATCGCCGGCTTGTATAATTGCCCGTTTACACGCGGTGTTAATGACCACGACTGCGGGGGGAGAACGGAGTTTAGTAAGCCGGCCCGATGCCGGAGATGTTCGAGGGCTTTTATTTCCTTGTAATTGCCTTTCGAGGATGAGAATTAGCGTCGGCGGAACAATGCTTTTGGCTGTCAAAAATTTTAGCTTTCATTTCGGATCGGAAAAGTTTATAATTTATGTGGGAATATTGTTTGGGTGTTTTTTTTTTTCAATCCTTTTTACTGAACTGTCCTAGAATTTTAATAGTATTAGGAAAACTGTAGTTTAAATTCGGTGGCGTCGTTCAAAACAGTCGGAAGTTATAATATTTGTTTGACTATACAATTTTATCTCGAATAGCGTCAATTTATTCAGTTGAAAACCACGTTTACTGCTCGATCGAAGGAAGCGTATACGTATATACAATCTACGTAATGAAGTGTTTCATTATAATGCTTGCACTCGTAGCCTTCACAAAACACTTGCCAAACTCTCGGAAAAGGAGGAATGTTATAGCTGTGGTACAAAAAAAGATACGAAAAGGTTCGGATCGAAGCTTTTGTCGTAAGAAAATACAGCTCGGTAATAAGTAGCTCTATTCTGGAGTTTGGTGCCTAGAGGTTAAAGGTAAGAAGAAAGTGAGACCGCAATATAATTCGTAAACTAGAGTGAAATTTATGGCCGCCGTATAAAATGCTTGTACCCTTATAGGTACCTTTTTGTTTTTTGTATCTTCTGCAAACTAATTTACTAAATGCAGTAAATAATAGGATAGTAAATGAAATAAATAATAGGATAGTTTTAATAATTTATTGCATAATAAAGTATTCTTTGCCAACAAGAATCATTACCAGTTTCGGTTCCCTTAAATCTATAATTATTACATTACTAAAATAGCAAATTTAATTTATTAATATTAAAATTGAGACTGCTCATTAATTAATAAACCTAAAAAATAATAATAAAGATATTTAAAAATTGGTGGAATTATTAAGGGAAATAAATGATTGACATTTACAATATTTTTTAAAAACAAATTCAATCACCTTACGTATGTAAGAGCAATTTTATTTTTAAAGATTCAATACGATCACGTTTTATTTGTTTGAAACGCATTAGAGTATAGTTTTAACTAAAATCAATGAAATCCGCCGTTTGCCCTCGAAAGTCATAAACCGACGAAAGGGCAGAAAAATCTGATCTCTATCCGACAAAAGAAAAACACCTTTCGATTTTCAGCGTAGCCCGAAGCCCGAAACTCATAATATCCATCCCGTAATTGCAGCTGTAAACCTCGTAAAAATCTGGCCCAAGCCAGGCCGGCTGCACTCGGGGGCTGCAGCAGCAGCAGCAGCCGCCTCGCTGGCAGGTCCCTTCCCACAGCGCTCTCGTCCGTTCCCAAGAAAACCTGCAGCTCTCTCGGTCCGGCATAGTATTAAACGAGTGGGTGGGAGAGTCAGCCAGGGCAGCGGCGCTCGAAAAGGCACCAGACTACCAGCAGCGGCTCGCCATCAGGCAGCGCCAGCGTCGCTGACAAAGCACGCGGCGGCGCGACGGAGACAGCGCTAGTCCGTTCATTCATTCATGCGGCGAGCGCTCGCTCGCGGCGCGAGGAGAGGGGGAAGCGGCGGCCCGCGAGAGAGAACAGGCCGAACGCGACCGAGAGAGAGCGGCCAGTGTGCGCTACGAGCGAGAGCTGCAGAGAGCATCGCTACGCGCGTGTGCCGCCCACGCTCCCCCTTTTTCTCGCGCCAGTCGAGAAAGAGAGAAAAGTAAAGAGGCAAAGATCACCGAAAAACGCGCGCAACCCGCCCGAAGCATCTCGTTCGCCAGCCGATCCTCTCGAAGGTACCCAACAAGTGCGCGCGACCGCTCGATGTGATCCCCCCCCGACACCCTCGGCATCGTGCAATTACGTGGGTGTCTGCTGCCAGTGCCCGAGCGACGAATATGAGACGCGAGAACTGACGTGTGCCGAGGCTCGCTTTTTTACTCGCGCGATTTTTGCGCCGCTCGAGGAGAGAGTTCCGCCGCCGGAGAGGAGAGCGAAGGAGAGAGAGAGAGAGAGAGACGAGGGAAGAGCCAAGGGAAGCAACAGTGGGCTACTCGGAGAGCGAGGAGAATCGCCGGAACAGTTTCAGGTATATTCGGAATTTTTTTTCTTTTTTCTCCCAAGGCCCGTTCTCGCTCTCGTCCTCTCTCCCTCCTCTCTCTCTCTCTCGCTTCTTTCTCCGGGCTTTATCGGCGACACGCACACGTAACCTTGAAAGGCGCGCGCGCCGATATCGCGATCGACGCGCCTGATATCGGCGCCTCCCCGGTCCATGTGTGTGATATACTACCTGGCCCGCGAGGCAGCGCGACGTGATTTTCCGCGCGGACCGGTGAATCCCCCCGGCGTTACGATACATCGACTGGCCGCGGTGCACGAAATCGGGAGATAACGATTTGTAGCCGCTCTCGGTTTATTATCGGTCCGTTTTTACGAGCGCCGATAGAGGAAAAGTATTTACATGCGTCGCGGCCCGGAGAAAGAAGCCGCGTATACTATGCTCGTACGTGTGAATTGAAAAAAACGGCCGATAAGAGGAGAGGGATAAATTAGTAGAACGTGCGGCCATTGAGGAGCGAAGGAAGCCGCGGAGGGACAGAGAGACCGAGAGAGAGAGAGAGAGAGAGAGAGATGAATGAGTTGAATGAATCGCGCGCGCGCGCTCTGCCGCGGAGGAGACTGTACGTGAGCTCTCGGGCGTGTGATCGTGCGCCTGTGTACGTATATACGTGTTTACGCGGAGCGGCGGCGGGAGTGGGGCTAAGCGAACATAGTAACACTTACAAAATTAGCCTCGAGCTTCGCGGGCGCGCGCCCGAATGCGCTTGCGAATTATTCGCTAAGGAGCGTTTCCTAATATTTCGAAAGCCCCTCCGGGGAAGGGGGGGGGGAATCGGTGCAGCCGATCGCAGCTTCTTCTCCGAACGACGTGTGAATCAGCGGCGCGCCTGATCATTTCGACGCTGGCTGCTTGACGAATATTATTGCGCGAGGATCGCCGGGCGCGCGTTGCACTTGTTACGGACTATTGCTCCCCCGCACGTATCTCTGCACGCTCGGCTGGCTCCTTCGGCCGGACGGCTTAATGGAAAAGTTTGCAATGAAACGCAGGCATTTCACTATCGTAAACCTCGCTCGATCGACCGGCTTTATAATTGCGCGGAGAGAGGGGGGGATCCCCGAGCCCGAAAGCTCGGTGGCTCATGAAAAATTACTGCCGAACTAAAAGCTCGTCGACACTCGCCCATTGACGAAACTCTATTCTGTAATTATCCAAGCCGTCCCCCCCCCACCCCCCTCCCCCCTTTCTCCGCGCGCCTGCCTCAAAAATAGAGTCGCGCTCTGCGTGCTCCTCTCCTCGGTGTACGTATGCACGCAGGAGCGCAGGCGGATTTTTCTCCGCGAGCTCCCTTTCGGTTTCTACACACACACACACACACTCACTCACACACACCTCTCCCATGGCAGTCGCGTTGAGAAAGTCTTGCGCCAGGCGTTCGCCCACGCCGGTATATATATTTGTTTTGGTTTTCATCGCCGCGACTGCGAGAACGGAGCGCGCAGGAAGGAAGGAAGGAAGCAGTCGCGGCCGACAGCCTTTTGCTTCGAGGGGGAGAGAGGACAGGGAGGGGGAGGAGGGGAAGCAAATGCCGAGCGAGCTTTATCGGATTTTAAATAGAGTACGGCCTTTTGCGGGGATAAATGTTTGTCCGGCGGTTTCTGGCTGCTGGGTTGGGTTAAGGTAAATATTCTATAACGCGATAGCGATTGCTTTTATTAATCGGTTATAGATATTGAAAGCCGACCGCGTCGGTATCAGGAAGAAAAAAAAATAGATATTTTCGCCAATCTGGCCGTCGAATCTTTCCGTGCGCGAGAGTCCGCTCCGATTGTCGAAAAATGAGTATTTAATAGACGGGGTGATTCACGCGCGTGCTCGTGGAAAATAAGCCGTAAAAATAAACTTCGATCCTCATCTACATCACAAAGAGCGCTCCGAAAAGAAAATTCCGTCCTCGACGTTTTGTTTGAATCGTGCCGAAAAACATGTAGGCCCGTTTGTTTAATCAGTAGGTACGGAGCTGTCACGGAACTCTACGACAATATACAATCGTATAAAACAATAATTATCGGCATACCCCGCGCCCCGGTGGAGGCCAAGATTTCCGGCGCGCGCGGCCGCGTGAGAATTTTTCGCGTTGTGAATAAACACACGAAACGCGCGCCTCGCGATACATACTCTTCTCGAACACCTGTTTACGCAGATCGCGCAGATACAAATCGTGGCGCGCCGAGAGGAGTCGCTCTTGGAATCCCGAACAAAAAGCGTATTGTAATAATTCTATCGGGCCGTTATCGCCCGGGCGAATGTAAGTGCGCTGCTTCTTTTTTTTTATCTAATAAACGAAACGTTGCGCAATCCCCGGAGACAATCGGCCGTCTATTTGCACCGGCTGATTATGTGCCGAAATATTATCTGGAAAAAAAATTAACGCGTCAATGACGATCGACGTTTGCCGGCTCGTGCTATATATATACCTCTGCCTTGTTATTGTTTTATATTTGTTCCCGTTCAACGACGCAGTTTCCAATCGAAAATAAATGAAAATTTTTTTGCCAAAATATCTTCGCGCCGATCGTCGCCGAGTTTTTGCGCGAAAAAAGGGCGCTCGATCGGCGATGAAATTTTTTCAGCCAGGTAATGACGCCGGATAATATACACACCCTCGTCTCATTCTAAATTCTCGGGCGCGGTCGTCGAAGAAGCGATTGGCCGCGCGCGCAAAAACTCTCGTGAATCAGCGTGCCGCTGAATCACGAGAGTCTCTCTCGCGACGAGATCGAGGCTCCCCTCAATTAACGTTTTGCATAAACAAACCTCGCCGCCGCGGCCGGACAATGAAGAGAACCGTAAAGGGATCGCCGTTTCTTACGCGGCGGCCTTTCGGCTTTTTACCCACCCCCCCGACGAGAGGAGGGCTCCGTCAATGAACCGTTTCGAGAGCCGATCCGCGGCGAAGGCTGAGGAACGAGTTTCGAGAGAGCTAGTCGCACTCGGTGCCTTTTTTCGCCGCCGCCGCCGCACGCACTGGTTTTGCGTCGGTTACGTGCCGATCGCTCATTTTCAGCCGGTGTCTGTGTATTTTGATTTTGTTCGCGAAGCCGGGAAGCGTCGTTCGCGGCGGATGCGATGCCCGTTCGGGAGACTCTCTGGCCGATCGATCGTCTCCGAGAATTCAGCTGCTTTTGTTCTATTTTTCGAGTCGCGGAATTAGGCGGATGCGAGGTACAAGTCGGAAAGATTCGTTTATAGTTAATAAATACATTAATACCTTGGATTTTGGCTCGGGGCATAATTGCCCTGCGACTACAAGGAAATCCTTTACAGTCCGCGGCTAAAAATATCGGATCTCGAAATCGCGAATCGCATCGTAGCGTCGTTCGCGATCTTACGCACATTGTAAAGCCATCATTAACCCAGATTATGCATCTTTTACAACTTCCTTCTTATCTCCTTTCTCGAATTTTCTGCCCCTCTGGCGGAGAGACCAGAGCAGCAGCAGCAGCAGCAGTTTGCGTCTGTTTTTGCAGATTCTCGGGATCTCCCTCTCGGTGGTTCGTCGTATGATGGAGCTACATGGCAACGTCGCCTGGTCTCCGTTTGCTCCGGATTGAGTTGGCGGTCGAGTGACGAGCGCCTCTCCTCTCTCTCTCTCACGCTCGAGCCTTCCTATACACTATATCTCGTCGGTATAGAGACAGAGCGGAGCGAGAGGAGAGAGAGAGAGAGAGAGAGAGAAGGAGAGCGGGATCAGAGGGGAATCGGCCTAAAGAAGGAGAAAAAGGAGAGGGATCGAGATGAGTAGAAATAGCGCGGAGGAGTGGGGGAGTCGAGCTCGCGGCGGAGACTTTAGCTAGAAAAGCGAACGTGGTCAGGCTGAATGCTGAGCGACGCGCATTGTGGAGAGGACCGGCAAAAAAGGCCCCGGAGGGGGAGATGAATGTGGAGATGCAAACGGGCGCGGGTGTGGACCGACTTTCTTTCTCGGCCTACGTCTGTGCGCCTCTGTGTGCACGTGTGCGTGCGACTCTCGGCCTCCTCCTCAGCCTCGCGTGTGACTTTTGGGCCTGACTCTTTCACGTCTTACGACACAAGGGGCTTCCATCGATTCCAGCTCGCTCCGCTTCCGATCTTACGCTTGTCGGCGGGGGCCTCTCTCGACGCCCAGTTCCGACTTTTTTTTTCTCTCTTCCGAAAGTAGCTGTATATACCTCTCTCGACGCTCTTTGGCGCTCTCCGCTTTGGAGAACGGATTTTACATTAATGTGATTACGGGCCGAAAATATAGCCGCACTCGAGGAATACTTATCTTTAAATTTTTAGACAAAAGAGAGAAAAGTACGGGTTTAAAGGCCGGATTACGTTTTGGGACAGGCTCCTCTTTACTTCCTTTATTTATGGGCCTGAATTTTTCTTTTCCTTTTCCTGCGGTGCGTAGGCCGGAGTTTGAAAACTTTCTTTTCTACGCCTTACAAACGTTTTCAGCGTTCAATTTGTCTTGAAATGCACTTGCCTTCTCTGTCGCGAGCCTCTTATTAAATACTCGATAAAACAGTTATTTACCGTTTAAAAAAAAAATTATATTTAAATAACTGAATTAATTTTCGGGATAATTAAATCTATAACGTAAATCCCGTTAATCTCTCTCGAGATCCACGAAATTTATGGATTTTCTCGGCGACTCGACTAAGCGAGGGTATTGAAAATTTTATGTACCGTACAGCGGGATTGACAATTTTAGCCGGTTTTATATATAGAATCGGAAAATCTCTCTCGCACGCAAGCAAGACTAATGAAATTAACCAAGTCGCCGATCAATATTCAGCGCTTTTCATTTGCCTGGGAGCTGCATTATGAACAAGTCAGATTGAAACACTGAAAATTCATTATGCATAAAGTATAATTTTGCCCGTTTCATTCATGCTCCCCTGACGCAAATCACACGAGATATCGTAAATGATTGACGCAACGCTGCTCCTTCATGCACGTCCATTCATTCGGCGTATCAGCCGTCTTATATTCTATTCGGCTGTTGTTTTAAATCGATTTTATTATTGATATACCATCATTTTTCTGGTTATTAATTCATGTTTATTCTTGAGCGATAAACTTTTTGTGAATGAAATCGGCTTTAATAACAATCACGTAAACTCCGATGAATGAATGAGTGGCTATTCATTCAAAAATAGATCGTATAGCTGAAAACATGAACTTTAGGAGTATTGATTACTAATTGAACGAACAAAAATGGCTCATTGTAATTCATCTCTCTCTCTCTGCGATTATCAGTAAATAAATTACAAATCTCAAAATAATACTTAAAAAGTCATAATTTACGTTTAAAACTGAACTTTTATAAAAAAAAAAAAAGCCATCATTCGAGTTTGAAATCCCAAGCCAGCGAAACAGGTTTATAAAAAGAAGATAAAAAGGTGAAAATCCACCTGACTCTGTTTGCACCGAGGCAATCAAAGTGCGTAAGAAAACATAACGCCGCGCCGAGCCCCCACAAAAGGAGTCCCAAAATAGTTCCTCGGTCCGTGGCGGAGTTCAGGACCCCGAGTAACGCGATCAGCGAGCGCCGAGAGCAGCGGCTTACACAATGCGGGCTTTCGCCGGGGCCGATTTCTTCTCAAGGAGACGGAGGAGGAGTAAGAAGAAGCTCCTCTCGGACCGATAACCCCTTCCGAGCCCACATATCAGCCGGCCTGCCCCGCATCGTTCGCCGCCTCTCTCTCTCTCTCTCTCTTTTCTCGAGTGTCCGCGTAAAGAAGAAGACGCAATTCGAGCCCCCGGCCGAAGAAAGCGGAGAGTACGTCGTCCGCACTATGGGGCCCGCGTCGCCGTGCCGCGGACGATGATGAGGTAATCGATGAGCGTCGGAGGGCTTTTGAACAATGAGAGAGAGAGAGAGAGGCAGCGAGCGTTTAAAACGATCGGGAAGCGCCTTTGAAGCATAATGGCCTGCTTTATTACGGAGCGCGGCTCTCCTCTCTCTCTCTCTCTCTCCCGAAAGCACTCGTTTTTCTTCCCCGCCGCCCGATGCTCGGGCTATAAGTGATTTTGGAAGGGCCGCGTAAACGACGTCGAAATTGCTATATAAATGTATATGAATTTTTTAGCGAGAGCCGTATTTTGATCGCGATCCCTCTCGGTCGATCATTAATTTTTTAGCAGCTTCTATTAATGGCCGCGCAGCATCCGCTCGGCGCTAGACCCGTTCCTCTCAATAATTGACTTATTCTCACACGTATATATACGTATAACGGACAAATACACACCGACTGCACTTCTGCGGCCGCTGCATCATAGATGAGGGTATATTTTATGCAGAAAGCCCGGCGCGTGCACTCCCCTGAATATTTCAGCCGAGCTCTCTGGAAAATTACGAAAAGATTGCCGCAACCGCTTAAATAATTCGCGCGATTAATTAGTTTATGGATTGCGCGCGCGATCGAGCAGCCGCGTATCGGATCGCCGTCCGGCGCGTTTTCGCGCGTGAAATTGAAGTGGCGCGCGGCTGGTAGGAGCGAAAGAGAGCTCGTCGGATATTTACACAAACCGGCCAGAAACGGCTTTCCGAGAAAGAATACGCGGGCACCTGAAGCTCTGCACGCGCAGCCTTTCTCCCTCCCTCTCTCTCTCTCTCTCTCTCTCTCGCTGCGGAGCAGCCGCTCGTTATTTGCACAAAGAGAGGTTGCTGCCTCCGTCGTGTTGTTTCCTCCGAAAACACGTCCTCTCCCCGCCGAAAATATAATCGCCACGCTCTCTTTCTCGCTGCGCAGCGCGCGCGGCCGATATCTCGGGGCTGCACTTGCTCGCCGCCTCTCTCCCGCGGTCTATATCGGTGATGGCGAAAGCGGCCCGAGGGTTCGCTGCTAATTTTGACTCCGCTCTCTCTCTCTCTCTCTCTCCTGCTCCTTCGTTCCTCGCTCTCTGCTCTCTCCGCGGGGCTTTATACTTCGCGCAAAAGCGAATAAAGAGCGCGGCGTCCGAGTGGGCTGGGAAGGTCTTCTAAACACATGTGCCGCACGACTCTCCCACACGCCCGACGAGGAGCGCAGTGAGAGAGAGAGAGAGAGAGAGCTTTTGCCCGACGTTTTACGCCAGGATTTTCCAGCGGTGCTCTCTTTTGAATTCCGATGCCGACGTGTCTTTTTCTAATGCATGCATGCCGGGAATTTCTTGCCTTATGGGCTGCACATTTTTGCCGTTCAATTTCGTGGAGAATTTCATCAAGTGTCAGAATTTTTTTCGATTACATTTTTCATTACTCTTTTTTTTTTTTTTTTGTTGTAAAAAATAGTTAGTTCATTTTTTTTATTAGTTGAGAAATATACAACAGGGTGATATCTTTTTCTTAAAGAAAAACCAGATTACATCGACTCTCAAAGATTCGGCCCTTCGAGCGAGTCAGATTTTCTACCTGCTCTATAAAAATTCCGGCATTCTTCCGGAGAACGGAACTCGGAAAAACTACACTTTCCAAGTAGGCATTCTCCCCGTTTCGATCCGCTTTTCGGAAACTCGAAAGGCCCGCAGGGGTCTTCCTCTAATATAACCTCGAAGTGTACAGCGTCGCAGGGCTGCTCGAGAGATCGGCTCGAGAGAAAAATATGTTAAAGGAAGCAGAAGAGGCCGTACGACGCCGGGCTTTACTTCCTCTGTTTTTTGCCTGCGCTCCCGTTCATTTAAACTTGTCCCCCCTTGTCTTGTTCTCTCCCTCTCTCTCTCTCTCTCTCTCTCTCTCTCTCTCTCTCTCTTGGGCATCTCCGTCGTAGGGTAAAGAGGGTCAAGTGCACAACGAGCAGACGAGCGAGATGCAACTTTGAGGGACGCTCTCCTCTTTCTCTCTGTCGGTCTATTCCTGCGTCCGCGCCGACTTTTGGCCAGCGACTCGTCGCGTCGGACGCTTCGCTCCCTGACGAATAATGGACGAACTGACTTTCTTGCGAGCGTCGGATTTCTTTCGAGGACCTTGCCTCCGCGGAGGCGATGCTTACCGTCATGTTTTATGAGGATGCTGTATTTTTTTAGTATTTCTAGTTCGAGAAGTCAATCGATTCTGTAAATGATGAATTTATTGCGAAATAATATTTGCATTTAAATACTCGTGAAAAATAGTATTTGCAACACTTGCCACTAAATAATTATTAATAAAATCTTGGTTGTGGGTAACAAAAGAATTGGTTTAAAATGCGTGCATTAAAATGTGAAAAACACGGCAGATCCATTGATTGACCAAAAGGTGGCCTACGATTTTACCCTCAAACAGCTTCATAACGGTCCGTCAATATCCCAATAATAAGTCAGAATCGTGGAACCTCCATCATCGTCAGCAACCTCCGCACACAAAAAGCGCATCCCCGCGCGCGCACGAGAGAGAGAGAGAGAGAGAGAGAGAGAGAGAGAGAAGGTCTGCGCTCCGAAAAAGCAAAACTCACGAGCCAAAGAAGCGAGAGGCGAGTCTCGTTCGCAGGCTCCTTTTCAGCCCTCTCTCGCACACTTGCCTCAAGGCAAACGGCGGGCGTGCAGGCACCTACCATCTGTCGCTCTCTCGCTCTCTCTCTCTCTCTCCTCCTCCGCCGCCGCCGCCGCCGCCGCCGCCTTCGCATCGAAAACTAGAGAGCGCCTCTCTCGCGCAGGACACAGTAATCCGATCCTCGTGGAGAAAGCCTTCGGGCCCCAAGCCTCGGAGGTTCCCAAACCCTTCGGCTGCACCTTGAGCTGCTCGCCGCTGCCCCCGGCAGCCTGAGAGCGACTGCCTGCGGCCTTTTAAAAAAAATGCATCTGCGGCCGCTGGAAAAAGGAGAGAGTGCGCAGCCTGGCCGCTGGGTACTGATTCCTCTTGAGAAAGAAAAGGAGAGGGCTGCTGCGGTGTGAGAAGAAACGCCCAGGCTCCCGTGTGTGTGTATAACGCGCGCGCGGGCCTTTTTGTTTTTTCCGCTTTGTTCGGGGGGCACTGGGAGGGAGAGAGAGAGCGACGAGATAATGAGACGCGTGGATTTTTTACGCGCCGGGGAAACGCTTTTTTTTTCCACCCCGGAGGGTGTGAAATAATCTGGGCAGGAGGCGCGTGGCTGCTGTTCTCGATAGATACGTGAGAAAATCGCTAATTTCTCCGAGCCTCGGGAGGGTCATTTATTTTTAATGCACCCGCGCCGACGCCGCCACTGCTGTTTTCCTCTGGAGGATTGTGCAGCTGACGCTCGCGCGGCTTTTTTTTTTGGTCCGGGCAGTGCAGTTTTTCACACGACTCGGGAAAAAGGAGTCGTTTGTCAGTCGAGCGGGGCTTTAATTAGAAAATAGTCGGAGGATTTAGGGCCGCTAACTTTAAATCTTCGAGCAATTACCGGGGATGTGTTTTAAGCCCCTTAACGAGCTCCTCTCGCACGAAGTCAGTCGGCAATGAGATTAGTTTTCGATCGGTTTATTTCATCGGGACTTAGACTTATTTTACTTGGTATTTTTAGCCGTTTGAAGGGGGTTCGCAAGGAGCGCATGTTTCACGTCGAGAAGCGTATAAGCAGTGGTGCGCTCGTCGAATGAAACTGCATTGGATAAAATTTAAAAAGAAAACCTGGCTTCCACAAATTCCTAAACTCGAAAGGTATTTTTAAACGCGATTAATAATAAGCTACTTTCTTGTTTCAGGTATCATGGATATGGAAACTCTGTATGATTACGCAGAAGAGGATTTTTACGAAACTCCAGGTGCAAGGAAAGGATACCCAATTGATCACAGATTGATAAAGGTGAGTGACGCTCAGACGAATCAGTCCCTTTCTCCCAGCGGACAATAATAACCCCCATCAAATCACGACGAAATGACGCGAGAAAATTCCGGTCCCCGCGCCCAAGTTGCGCGGCGACTTTTCGCGGAGAAAGAAGAGAAGGCGACGCGAAACGACTGCCCGCGTTATTGGAGCAGCAGCCGCCTCGTTAAAGGATTACAGCAAGCTCTCGGCTGCTGCACGGCATCGTCAGCGCTTGACCTCAGGAAAGAATTCAATTACGAGCGGCCGGCAGCCAAGCATTGTGTGCGCCGACGCCTTCTGTCTCTTCTCCCGCATGCGTATCAAGTGCCAAATAATTGAATAATCTAGAATACGCGGCGAGAGCCTAATGCCATTGTATCGCCGGGAGCAGCGACGGCGCGCACGACGGACCGTCTGATAACGCTCGCGATGCTTGCACGTATACTCAATCTGCCGATCATTGACGCTAAACGACACCGATGACAAATAACACCGTAATTGCACTGGTGCCGCGATGTGTTTTCGCTGGGGGCTTACATATGTTAGCCGCGCGCGCGGCGACTCTCCGCTCCTCGCTAGCTGGCGTATATAAAGATTGCGGTCTTGGACGTTACACCGTTTTATTTTCCCATTTGATCGGCGCAATTACCTGATAAAATGCAATTTTGATACTGGATTTTTTAATTGAGCCAATCGCCCCCGAGGGAGATTAATGCCCGGCGCAGCGCACACTTGCTCAATTTGTTTATTGAAAAACTCGGATAAAAATTGAGAGCTTTTTAATCAAGCCGAATTATACTTGATGTGCTTTTTAAGTTGGGGTATTAATTCAGTCTTGTTTTCGGTTTATCTACAAACGGTCTAAAAGAAAATTTTTAAAAGGAATTACTTCAGCTTGAGGAACTGTTATTGTTCGGTGAGCAATAATTTTTAACTGAAAGCTGTTAAAAGCTCGTTTTTCATTAGTTCCTTATGTACACGTTTATTCACTGTACCGTAAAAAGTAAACGAGAGCAAGTGTCATTGCAAATATTAATGATCTATTCTTAGCATTGTCGATCACATTTTTTTTTTTTTTCATTTTCTTCAAATATTTTAGTATGGAAATTCAATGTTTCAAAACAGACCCTGGTATCTGTTTTTACAATGTTTCTAAACTTTTTTTTCGGTAATTCTGATGTAACAGTTGTACCTATTAACATTAGCTTATCAAATTTTTCCAAGAAATATTAATCTAATAAAATGATTAACTATACGCGTAGAGATCTCGTGACTCTGTAATTTTATTCAGTGTCTCGAATTCGCATCAGTCATTTTTCACTTGAGCAGCTCTGCCTTAACATGTTATATTTATCCTCCTAGTTACAATTGATTTTCTTTTTCAAAGCAAAACGTTCTTATTTTATTTATAAAGAGAGTTGATGCAATCACACTTGGGCAATTCAAATTGAATTTTCTCTATTCACTTACTTCATTTTCCCACTATTAGACTTTATTCCATTAATTTTCAATAAAAAAACTTAGCAACAGTCATGTATGATTCATACTGAAATAATTTATACCTCGTATTTGCTCATTAGCTTTTAGCTAATAGAGGTTCGTTTGCAATAAGTAATAGTACATTATTGCAAAATACACTTCACTACCTTAAGCTTAAAAATGAATTTTCAAAAAAACAACTTAAGCAATCAAATCAAATTTAAGAAAAAGAATTTTTTTAGTGCAAAAATAAATATAATTGACACGTGATATTTCATTCTTTTCTTAAACCGCTAAATAAAACAATATTTATTCAGGAAAACTTTTTTCATCGGAATAATCAAATTGCCAATGATGATTATGATTGACGATTATTTCTAGAAAAAAAAACTGCATACATTTTAAAAATGAATATTATTTGCCTTTTGAAGCAAAATGTTTTCAAATTATATGATTTTATGAAAATCATATCAATTCATTAGACAAAATAAGAAGACTTATATTTAAGTAAAAAACTAAAAACCTGCTCTTAAAACGTCTGATTCTCATTTATCAAGCAATTAGCGCTAAAAGAATAATAGAACAAATAAAGCATTCTATCTTTAAGCACAGAATAAAACTTCCCAAAGTCTCCACAGGTTTCCACAGAATACGCCTATATACATTGAATTGCAGCTCCGCCCAGGTTTAAATTTATCATTTCGGTTAATACCATTATATAAACCGCCAGAAAATCGTTAAACTCTTCATTTTACACGAGGACTTGCTAAAGTCGACGCGACTCATCCACGTCGTTATAACGACCAATCGAATATTTTAGCAAGATTCGTTCGTTATCTTTCTTTCTGGCTAGTTATTTATTCAAAGCCTTCGGCCAGACTCTGCGTTCGGCTTTACAGTTCATCTTTTTCTCTCTTGCTGTTGTTTTTTTTTTCCTTCGACGAGCGTAGCTTATACGTATAGATCGGAAGGGAGATCCCAAATCGGAATAATTCATGATTTGCAGAGTTAGTTTTGCAAATTTATTCTACGCTTTTGATGAAAAAGTGTTATTAAGGATGAGATTGTTGCTATTTTTGGCAGCTGAATATAAAGCTTAATGTTTATTCTGTGCTCGAAATAGATTTTTCCTGTAAATTGAAAAGATAGAAGGCAGAATTATCTGTATCTAACTTTCACTCCACTTGCGTTATGTAATGGTGCAAAGATGTTTAATGCAAATATATTTTATTGAAAGCAGATTGGTTCGAGTTTCGTGCCTTCTTTCGAAATAAAAGACGAGGTTTTAAAAATAAAATGTCGGATGGTATACTTAATAAAAGTATAAAGCTTTATTTCACGGAAAAACGTCAACATCCAGACAATCTGATTTTGCATAGAATGACAACAAATATATTTATATAAAGAATAAATGTTAACGATTAGACTTTATCGGCATATTTTTGAATAGTATACACATTTATTTTTCGTTTTTTTTTCCTATCGTGACGCAGACACTTGTAATTACAAGTTACTCGAGCATAGATTGACTTTGTTCGAAACTTTTTTCATGTTCATGTGTAACCATTATTGAAAAAAGATAACAGCTTCATCGAGCCTACAAATATTACGCGTAAAAAGTAAAATCTGATCGCGTATCAGTCGGCATTTCGCAACTTGACACGTAACTCGCTTCAAATCTCTCACCTACTTTCTCAGACTTTAAAAGCATTGCGGTGTTATCAAACAAAAACAAAGTCGTCGTTAGAAGAAACCGCTCCGCAGCAAAGCTACGCATCATGCTCGTAAGTAACGCGCCTTAACCCCTGAATTCCTGCCGCTCGGCAAAGTGTGCAATTTATCTTCGGAGAAAATTTTCCCCGCGCCTATCGCATTTTTCCCGCTGCCCATCAACCAGTGCAGCGTTGCCCGATAAAAGTGTGGCATCGGCAACAACAACTCGGGTTAGCGTCGGGGAATTGAATCGGTCCGCTCGACCAGATGCTATCTTCCTCTCTTTAATAAATCGGCCGTGTTTTTCGCAGGCGTGCAAAGCGTTCTCTGAATTATTAAGAGCCGTTGGACATTGCTTGCCTTGGACGTTCGTGTGTATTGATAACGGCGGCGCACACCGCCGAGAGTCGTCGGTGAGTAGATTGAAATTCGCGCGAGCGATAGGATCGCCGGGGGGGGATTTGCATCGGATTTTCCGCGTTCCCTCTTGCCGATGCGCCAGACGCCTGCAAATTGCATTGTTTACGCCTCACGTCTCTAAACGCGCGCGTGACTCGATCGCGCTATATTTACCATTATCGGACTGGACTATTGTTCCTGGAAAGCTTTTTTCTAATTTTACTTTTTTCGAACTTTTGATTTCGTCGAATACAAATGAAGGAGGAACGGAAGGATTTGGAGGTTTCTAATCAGTTACTTTTTTAACGCGCGACAAATGGATTGTTCGTCGAGTAATTGAGATTTTAAATTTAGTAAGCTTGAAAAATGTCGGGATTTAATATTGTTACAATTGACAAAGAAACAGGAAGCTCGTAATTTAATTAGCCGCGTTATATTGAAAGTCCAGTCGAGATGTGCCTCGATAAGAACTTCCATGCGGATGTAATAATTGTAATTATAGAGTTCTGCTGCACGATTTATAGAAAGTTGATTATTGAAATTGATAAAGTTAATATATTTAAAGTCTTTTCTAATATTGACTAAAACAACATCTTGAAGCTAAAGCGCCAACTTGCAAATAAATAACTGTATTCCTCTACGTTAAATAATGTATTGGCAAGTAAAAATAGCTAGTAACTAAAAGGGAATAAAATAGTTTAATCTTATATATTTTTGCTGATCATACTAATGTTCTAAAGGAGTGAAAAAATGTAATTAGTCAATTATTTTGAACGTAGCCCAGACGGTCCACTTAAATATTTGTGTTAATTGAAATAACAAGCCGATTCTCGAAAATGGATTATCTCGCAATAAGTTGTGTGTTTAGTTGGGCATTTCGAAATGTCGGCGTCAGTTTAAATTAGTATTCGGGTTTACTCAATTCGAAACATTTTTTAACGCATTAATCGTGGCAGACTGTTCTCGAATTGAAAAGGAGACCTAAAAATATCAAATTAAAGAGCAGTACTGTATGCTTTGGTTCAACATATTTTGAATCTAAAACGAAGTTAAAATAGTAAATTGAGCATTGTTAGCTGCACGTGTTGGATTATGTATTGAATACACTTCCTACTGAGCTTAATGATTCGTAAAAGAATAAACATATATCGAGCTCTTGAAAAGTTTTTGTTCAACATCAATATGCATTTTCAGATTGTCGGAAAGCCGTTGTAAATCTACAAACAAAAGATATTTAAAGTGCGACGGGCCATCGATAAATTTCAAATCAGAATTGACGCGATACGATAAATAAAATTAGAATCACAAAAAAATGTCGCAGCCTTAAGCCACTTGTCCTCTATAACATCCACACGCGAGCGAGTTCAATCTCGTGTAACTCGCCCAGCCGATTTATTTATCGCCTGGACTCGAGCGAAAAAAAGCATAGCTGTCGGTATTTAAAGCCTCCGCCGGCAAGTACATAAATTATGAGGAAAGCGCGCGGCGCGGATCGCTTTAATTACATTCGTCTTACGTCCCACGCAGAGTCCGCCGCCTCCAGCACCTGCAGGCCACAATTGGGCGGCTGATCAGCGAAAATCGGATTCGATTCGCGTTCGCCACTTGCGATCGCCACGAGCGCGCGCTCGTTTTCGCATATACATGAATGGAGCGGCGAGCTCCGCTCGATTTCTCCCTCTGGACTCGCGCGTGAATCCCAAGTCGCTCTCGGCGAATAGATTTACATGTCTGAACGGAGCATTTCCGTGAACGGCTCTCCGCAGGTATATAGGTTTGACGCTCCGCGTACACAAAGTCACACGGGGGCCGCGGGGGGGAGGGAGGGAGGAGGCAGGTCTATTTCGGCCGCAAGTAAATTTATCTGACCCAGCGCGATCTGCGACTGCTGCTGCCGGCGCTCTCTCGCTCCGCGCGCCTTTATCGCTTCGCTCTGCATATTTATCGCGGGCGGCGGTGCGGCGCGCGCGCTGTTTGCCTTTTTTGCCCGGGTGTGTGTGCGCGATTTTCCGCCTTTTTTTCGAGCCAGCACCCGAGAGCCGAGAGATCGATCGATGAATGAGGGATTTCGCCTTGACTCGGACTTTCGCCGGCTTAAATTAGCTCGGCGCGAAGTTTCGGCCGCAGCGATCGGAGAGGCGGCCTGAAGGTGACGCTTTTTCCTGAATTTCGTTGGATGGCTTTTTGTGCCAGTTCTGCGGGAGGGGTGCCGGCACTGGAGTAAAGATTGCTTCGTGAAAGACTTTAAATCAGTTCGAGATTGCTTCATAATTTATCAGTCTGCATTGACAAATACTCGAGAACGTATCCCTTTATTCGAGAGGCCTGTTTAAAAATGCAAGTGCACCGCAGGAAGGAGAACTTTGACAGAATCCAAACAGACTTTTGACAACGACGACCGGAAAGGAACTATAAATGTCCGACGTATCCGCGACGCGTGTTAATATCAGGGATTTAAGGAGCCGGCGAGCCCCGCACTGGCAATGCTTTACATCTCTCCAGCACTTCATTGTCATTCACGGCGTCCATACAATTTTGGGGCTTATATCCGACTCGAAAATATATTACGTGCCCCGGAGAAAAAAAAAACACAGGCCAAAAGGAAGAAAGCCACTCGAGAGCGGGGGACTCATCGGGCATTCCAAGCTCGTACTTCCTATTGAAGCCTCCTCGGAGATTTGTGAATAGGAGCCTGGCTACGTGCGTGAAAAAGCGGCGCGAGTCGTACTGAATTTGTAGAGTTTTTCGTCCGTATGCGGTTTGCACGCTGCAGAAGTGTCAAACACTGGTTTCACGCCGCGCGTCAACTTGCGTATTATTTTCAAGCAGCAGGCTCCCCGCTTTAGAAATAGCTTGCGCGTCAACATTTTGCGCTTCGCGAGGTGGCGACGATGACTTTTTTTTTCTATTTTAAAAGTGCTTTCCCGCGCCGTTGAAAATTGAAGAGAATCGAGCGAAGCGCGCGGTATCGTTATCAAAATCTCCTGTTTCCAAATTCAATTCGATATGATATTTAGTTTTCCTTTTTGTTTTTCTTTGGGGACGGATCGATTTTCCGTTCATTTCCAATGTGCGATTGAAAGCGTTTTCTTTCGTTACTTTGGCCTTCTGCCTCTGCACTTGGCATTTGGAGCAGAACTTACTTTACAACTTTTAGCATTGAGAAATTTCTATAGCAATTGAAGTTTTGAAAGCCGTTCAATGTATTTCTCATCTTCTTGCGTTGCATAACTTTTAAGTAGTGAAAACATTTTGAGAGCCAAGATATATCCAGGCTTCATTCATTATTCGATGTATCGGAGATATTCTATCGTTTTTCATGCAAAAATAAAGTTTATCGCATAAAATAATAAAAGTATTCCAGTGCATTGAGGTCGTTATTACATCATTCGACTGTAATAACTTTTTGCATAACTAGTTTTTCATGTGCAAATGAATCTGTTTCAAGAAAAGCTCTTCCCCGCGTAAACAAAGATCCGCAAAAAAAATGACCGGCAGAATTTATTCGGAACTGCGGGCGTTGGCAAATATTGCGCAAGATCTGCATAATTCGAAAAAAAAAAAAAAGAAAAATTTCGCAACCCGCCGCGGCGAAAGTGCAAAACTAAAATTAAAATCCAGCCGCGTTTTGGCATCTAAAATTTCGCCAACGTTTAAAAGCCCGTCGTCCAGCTCTCGTCGGCGGCTGCATTCAGCGACTGTCGGCCGCTCCAATTCTAGCCTCGGCAGTCGCATTAGTGGTCGCTGGGATCGCGTTGCGTCACTGCCCCGCCGCCGGCGAGGCAGCGTTTCATTCAAGCTCGCGCGAAGGTCAAGTGGTCACCCTCTCCCCCCCTGTGTGCGCGCGGACGCCCCTCTTTCTCCGCGCGTCGCAGTCCGTTGCACTGGCTGGCGTGCGGCTAATTTCTTGCTCTCGCTCTCTCTCTCTCTCTCTCTCTAGAATCGAAGCCCCTTCGCCCTACTGCCTCTCCCTCCCCACCATCGGAGAGCGGAGCGGCCATTCAGCGGCAGGTTCAGCCGTTCATTCATGATTCCCGAGCGATTCATTCGACTGACGCTGCGGTTGCCTCGTTGTCTGCAAGTCGCCGCCGCCGCCGCCGCTGCCGGTTTTCTGATGTACACACGTGCGGTAGCTGCTTTTTTTGCTCTGCTTCGAGCCGCTCGGGAGTCTTCTTCGATGCGCTCCCGAGATCGCGGGAATTGCACGTGCCGCCGATCGCGGCTTTTCCCTCCGGCGAACTTTGAGCTTCGAGTGCTTTCCTTTTTCAGCGGCGATTCTATTCTAGGTCGTATCTTGTATCAGACGCTGGGTTCAACTGCTACCGTTTGCAAGTATTACCTTGACATTCGGCCATCGACAGTCGCCCGCCGCGTCCAAAGGCAGCTCTCGAAAGTCTATTTTTCTCCCCTAAATATTTATGAGCGTTACTGTACGCAGACGAGACTCGGCCGTTGCGAAGCCTTATATCTCTCTCGCGTCGCTCTGCTGTGTTACTCCTTTTTCTCTCGCTCTCTACTCCAGTTTTCAGGCTCTTCGGCTCTTTGTCTCTCACGTGTACACGCACACACCGCCTTCTCTCTCTCTCTCTCTCCTCTCTCTCTCGTTCCTCTCCAGTTTCTTCTCTTTTTCTTCCGCCGGCGCGCTCTCGCCTTTTTCTTCGTGCCTCTCCTTCGTTTTCGTCGGGCTTTCTTTTTTTCTTTTTTTTTTCCCCGCGCTCCTCCTCCTTTCTTATACTTACGTGCGGCGGTTGCAAGGATACGTACATCCCGCGGCCGATTTTCTTGCCTCGATTCTTTGTGCGGCGAACGCGCCGAGAGGCCGAGAGAGATGTAGGGTAAAGACCTCGGGACGCCAGAGCCCCCGTTCGGACCTTGACCAACGCAATTTTTCCGAGCGCGCGGTCTCGAAGAAAATTGCTCCGCTCTTGAAAAACGAGTATGGCTTATTTGCCCGATCGACTTTTCGCTTCTTGCTTATGCAGTGCACTTTCGAACGAAATATCAAAAGAAACTTAGCGAGGGAGAGAGCCAAGTCTTCTGACCTTCAGCGGCGTCTTTCGCCCAGCTGGTGCTCCGCGGTTATTAAAAATTTCAAGCAATTGTCAAATTTTAAATGCGTCTGGCTGCCCACTAAAAACGTACCTCTTTATTCTATAAAGGCGTGTCGCGCAGCTTTCTCTCTTTATTCGCCGGCTGCTGTTTAACTGTGGGGGTTCGCGAGAGGCGTACGTGTAAGAGTGCACACACACACGCCTGGCGCGATAAACGCGAGATAATATGTAGGGCAGTGTAAGCACTTTTTTTTCGCGAAGAAGAATTCGTCGGATTGGTTTGCACTATACGAGTGGAACGAGTTATATTTGCTCTCCGTTTCGCTTCATAGCGCTTCTTAGATTGCTTGAATGTAATTTTTACAGAGAGAGAGAGAGAGAGAGAGAGAGAAGGAGAGTGAAAGAATGCTCGACATTGTAGGCGACTTTTTGATTCGAAAAATAAATATTGATAAGTGAAATCTTTTGAATCAGTCGAGCGGTGAACAATAGATAGTGGCTTGATCGTTTACGTTAGAACATAAAATTCCTGTGAATTTACAAATTTTATACAGACATTAGTATTACAATAAGTTCGTTACATCACGAAATTTATTATTGTGAGTCACGAGAGTAATCTAATCTTTGTTTGGCATCTCGCGTATATGGTCAAATTTAAACATTGATATGGAGAAATATTTTTTTTTTCCTAAAAAGTTTATAAAAATTTGATACAACTTATCAGTATTCTGATTGAATTTAAGAATGTTTTTCTTATTTGAAACAGTAGAATTGCTACATATTTTTTTTATTGTCAAACGGGTTTTTAGAGATTGCAACTTATTTTTGGCACGTTATAAAGCTAAATGTGTGCAGGAAACAGGAAAGCAAAAAATATGCGACATCCCTCGTTGATAAAATTTTATTCATTGCAGGAAACGCAATTACTCCGATTCAGTTTCAAAGATTTTATCGAAAAACGAAACCACTAGAAAGTTGCAGACTTCAAAAAAAGATTAAAATTATTTAAAAAGTACTTTCAATCCCTTTCCTGCACTTTAGCGTATGACAATTTAATTGCATTGTCGAAAATGATTTCCTGGAATAAATAAGACAATATGCATTTAAAAACGTTTTATTCTACAACTAGCAAAAAATACCAGATTTATTCAGGTAATCTTTAAAAGAATCAGCAGATCAAACACGATAATTTTTCCTCTCTAAATTTATTTGCCTAAACATTTATTAAAAAGTGCTTTTTATTACGATAAGATATTGATGTGATGTCATAGCCTTATCTCGATATAATTAGATCAGCTTTGATTTATTAAAAAAGAAGCTTACAACGATCATTTCGGATTCTTTCAATTTTATTCTCTCTCCCAGCATCGATCCTTGTAATTGCCTTCAACTACGAATCCTTGAACTCTGGCATAAACATCCACCTACAAGTCCATCTCCGTGCGAGAGCCCTTAACGAGAACCGTAACGAACCTCGTGATTCCCCTTCATTCCTCAGAGCTCCATTGATTCACGCCTCCTCGCGTTTAGCGAAACAATGAATCGCAAGCCAATAAAACTGTCCTCCTCCCGCGCGTAAACCCCAATACATGCCTTCCTCGAATCGGTCGTCACCACGCGAATCTCCTATTTAGGCTCAAATTACAAATTGCCGCCACGATATACCGAACGAGAGGGCTGTGTGTAGTTTTGTCGTCGGCACCGCGGGCACTCTTATAATTGTTTGTCGAAAACTAATGAGCTTACAGGCGCGAAGGCTCGCTGTCGGTTTTACAAGTAATAATTGATAGCCGCCCGATATTGCGCTATCAATTGGATAAATCGATACCCGCCAATAGCAACTTTCCGTCGCGGTTTATCGAAATATATAGTCGCGCCTTTGTACATCCGATTCTTTTCAAGGCGAATTAAGGAAAACACGGCGCGTGCGGACTGATATATACATTATCGTCAAATCAGAAATCCAACACGAATTTTGTATGATGTAAATTGTGCCAAACTATCGAAGAGCACCACACACTCGAGAGTCATTAAAAGCAATCATCCTTCATCGAGATCCCCAGCTGATTATCACTTCCTCTTCCAAGTTCCAAGTCATTTTTCAGTTGAAAAAAAAAAGAGTCCGTTTCCTCCTATATACTTAGTTGCAGCCCGCCTCGTCCCGTTACTCGTAAACGCGACGAAAAATAGTGAGCACCCGGTCTTTTTGTCTGCTTTCAGCGCGATGCGCGCGGCATGGGCGGCCTGCTGGGCTACGGCTTAGACGCGGTGCCCGGTTCCGGCGTGATGATGAGGATGGCCAAGTACATGAAGCAGGAACTGACCTCGGACGCCGAGGAGGAGAGCCTCGTACCCAGCATACCCGGCCGAATCAATGGCTCATTCGCGATGCGCAAGGTGCCCTCCATCTCGGACCTGTCCGACCCGGAGAGTTCGCTTGGTAAGTTTGTTCATTTTTGCTTTTATGAATATATATAAATATTTATTGATTCGTTTTGAACGCTGATCCCTAACTGTAAGCAATAGCTTTATTTATTACCTCGAGGCACAAAGAAATGTTAATTCTTTAGTTGATTGAAACTGAATGCAACGCGTAATGCACTTATTCCCCGCATAATTCAATGAAAATAATGTTTGGTATACAATACAATAATCAAAAAGTCATCGCTCACCTCCCCGATAATTAAGCTCGAAAATTGAGAAACCCCAAAACGACCCCACATAAATCGGCCGAAAGGTAAGTGCAGAGCCAACATTAATAACCGAGCAATTACCACGAAACGCAAGGCCATATCCTCAGCCGCGTCCAATCGAATGAGACGCCCAATTGATTCGTAAGAAAGGCGCGTACGCGCATAAAGCCGGAGCCGAAAGTGTCGTATCGAATGTTCTTTATCCATGCGGGACACGAGAATAACGGAACGCGCGCTGCATCTCTCGCGGGGCTTTTAGATTAGGATTGATGATGATGATTGGCCGGCGCGCGCGCGCGCGCGCGGAAGTTCGTTAAACGCGCGCATCCATCTGGTGAAGAAACGTCTCTCGCGGTGTGTGCATTTCGACGGCGCCCCCACGTCGGCCCGCGTGTCATTGACTCGTCGTTCGAGCCGCGGCAACGGAACGGCGGCTCTTCCGTTTCCTGCCGGAGTCTCGGCGGCGGAGCCCGACGGGCTCTCGGTGCGATTAAGCCCATTACCGAAAAAATATATGGGCGGCGTGAAAAATCGTGACCGGAGTCTAGATGGGCATTTCGTGTATAACTTGGCGTTGGACGTTGATTGGGCCTCGGTTATTAAGCTTTGTTTACGAAAGATTCGGATTGCTGCTCATCAACGTAAAGTGATCAATTTAGTACGGTTGGTAGTTTTTTTACGAGTAAAACATAATTTGAGAAAGAGGTTGCAGGCGTAATTACAGATTTTTTAAGATAAAGTACCTCGAATGAGGCGTCTCGCAAGAGTAGACGAGATTAAAAGAATAATTGCTATTAGCTTAAGGTTATTAAAACAGTTTAGCAGCATTCTCAAAACTCCGTGACTAAAGCAGATTCGCCTGGTAAACCGAGAAGAAGGCCGACAGGAAGCAGGTAGCATACCGCAATAAAGGTTAAGTGCGAAAGGAGCGAGCTTTTTAAGCCCATCCTCCGGGCGTAATTATCGCGGCGCTCAGGGTTAAGTCGACGAGGAAAAAGAGTCGAGATTAAAGAAAGAGGAGCAAGCGGTGGTGGCAGCGCTGATCAGCAAGTCAAAGAGCGACTATATGCCGTCGTGCGGAGGCGCGCGCGTTACGCTCTCGCGGCGAGTCGATCTTGTTACTCGCGGTTAGACGAGCGCGATGAAAATGTAGCGAGAATTCACGAATTGGATAATCAGCAGCATCCTCATTAAAGCCCCCCACTGGACGCCCCCGTCTTCCCTTCTCCGTCTCTCGGGGCTTTGTCTCTCTCTCTCTCTCTCTCTCTCTCTATCTCTCTCTCCCCGGCCCTCGGGCGCATTCGTCTGCTGACCCACGTGCACGAGCTCGTGTGCGCGGCCACCTACGAGCAGACGCGCACGAAGCCGAGAGTGCCAGTTTCGCTTTTTTTTCGGTTTCGTTTGGGGGGGCATTTGAAAAATTCGTTTCGGCATATACTCGCTCTTGCTAAATTTCTACTAATTTTCCTGGCGGTGCTTAGTTAAAGTCAATGTTTATGCCGGGGGCGTGTTGAAGTTTCCAGGGGAGCCTCGGAAGCTTTAGTTTGATTTCCAAACGTATACACCAATCTTCAAAGTAAAACAGTAAACGCTCAAAAGCCAAAGGCCGCAAGCCGGCCGTATAACGAGTTAATACACTTGGCGGAGAAATTATCTCGTAAAGCGAAAGTTTTTCGTTGCGTCAGCGATCGCGAAGCGAAAATCTCGCTCGTCGTCTCGGGGTTACGAGCTCCCGTTTCGTGCTCGCATTCAGCGCTCTCTCTCGCATTGGCCGGTCGTGCGACAATGAAAAGCGCGTCTCGCTCACGCTCAATTATACGCGCGCCTCGAAGCCCTCGCTGGCTAATTAGCCGCGCGCGAGACGAGCTTTTAATTCGTTTCGCGTAAAATTGCGCGGCCGCCTTTTAGCCTCTCCGCGGTGCAAAAAAGAAAAAATCGCTCTCGAGCGTTGCGCTGATTGAATTAGTTTTAATTGAAGGCAGCCCCCGATCGTCTTCCCGGTATTATGTACGTCCAGCGAAAATCGCGTAGGCGCGCACGTCGCACAATGCCCGACTCGCGGGCGCGCGCGGCTTTTCAAAAACACGTAATTTTATAATTAAGACTGTCCGCGGCATTGTTCTCGTTCGTGCGCGAATGTAGACGCGCGATGCTTCGAGCGGCTTGCTGGTGCACGGCTCTGATAACAATCCGAGCGCGAACGCGCGAGTTCTACATTGATTTGTCACAACACAGGAAAGACAAAAGCGGCACTCTGTAAGCAATGCCGAGGCGCTCGACGCAGCTAGGAGAGCATTTCGTTCCGCTTACGGTCGCCGAGTTTTCTAGAATTTTTTTTTTTTTTGTCGAGCGCGAGACAGAAATTCGTTGGGGATGTATATAGGAGAGTAATGATTTGGATATTGGCGAAAGATTTGTATTCGAGCGCGGAATACCGAGCGGAGCTCTTGGTCTAGCCGGCGATCGTAGCGGCCATTATTTCGGCTCGACCTCTAAAATTAGCTTCTCATTACTCGGAAACGCCTGCACATATCCGCTTTTATCCACTTGGGAGACCGCCTTTGCGGCGTGCACAAATTGCCGAAAATTGAATCTCCACTCCATGCCAATTAATCTATATATCTCCTTCGAAACCTCGGCCGCAACGCGCTCCGTCGCCGTCTCTCTCTCTCTTCTCTCTCGACGTCGCGCAGGCCATTTTATCGAAAGAAACCGGGAGTCGCGCGCTCAGTTGCCATATCGGAAGCTCCGGTAATCGGCGTCGTCGCGCCGCGGAAAAACGAGTCCGGCCGAGTCTTCGCAAAAGGGTCGCAAGGGTCGCACGCGGCGGGCAACACACCGGATAAAGCGCGGCACTCGCGCATCTCCTCGTACGTGCTCGAGGTACGGGAGCGTCTCTCGATCGTCCTCTCTCCTTTTTCCTGTATCTGGCCGACCGAACGGTGTCGGGTGAAGCCTTTTTTTTTTTTTCAGTAGCCGCCAAGGCGACTATCGCTCGTGCCATCTGCTCGACGGTCTGGACGTCGGGGATACGTTTATATGTATACGGACCTTGAGGCTCGAATCAAACTTTCCGATTGCGCGTTTCGAGATGGGATTTTCGTGGCGTTTGACTGCGCGGATAATCTTTTCGGGGGCTTTTCCTCTTTGCTTTCGAGGGCTCCGGAGCTTTTGTTTTGTAATTGCGAGGAAGAGGAAAGTTTTTTTTATCAATAACCGCGAGTCTGATTTCAAAAATAAACGTTATTTTCCATTCGTTTCTAGTTTTAGTTCAGTTATGAAAATAAATAATTATTTTTCTTTATGAAGCTTTTACGTATAGCGCTTGAAAATAGAATCCGCCATTTATCGTTAGCAGTTAATTATATTTATATTGAGATTTCTTCGCTTCATTTCCTTAACTTAATTTTCAATTTCGAAAGCTCCGAGATAAATCCCTTTTATTAAGAAAAAAAAAAAAAAAAACAATCCGACCGCCGTTTAAAGATTTATGAATGAGTCGTGACACTTTTTCCGACGTAAAATCGTACATTCGACTTCTTTGTAACCGGGGAAAAAACGTAACGCCTTCTTTTCGGAGAGTTTCGAACTGGCCAATATTTGCGCAAAGTATACTTGCATAAGACGGGCCAAAGAAGAAGAAGAAAAAAAAAATAAAAAAAGAGGAAAGATGGAGTGCGCTCGTATTCCCATGAGTCGTCAACGAGAGCGTAAAACTCATGTTTATCCAGCGAGTTCTCTCTTTCTCTTTCGCGCTCACTTTGTGTCCGGTGCCGCGTCCCTCCCTGAAAGGCTTCATTGACGACAATGCCGAGAGAGAGAGAGAGAGAGAGAGAGAGAGAGAGAGAGAGAGAGAGAGACGCAATTACGTCGCTCGCAGCGCGTCGACGGGCGACTCTACGTCTTCGATGAAAAAGTACGAGTGCAAAAATCTTTGACGTGCGGTATTCAAGAGCGACTTGCGGGACGAAAAACCGCAGCGGACGTGTGAGAAACTGGCGGGGCCGAGGGGGGCCTGCCGGCGGCTTTTATATTGTACTTTTCGTGAAATTTCGTTTCTCACGTTCTCGATTGATCGCGCATTCGATGGACGTTGAAGAGCTCGCGTGAAACGTCGGGAGCTTCAGTCGCCGGTGCGATCTTCTTTCTGCGGTGTTCTTTACGTTTCTGAAGATTCACGACCGGTTTCGAGAAAAAAAAATATATATATATATGATCGACGGGAGCCTGGGGATTATAGGTTCGTTAGCGTACTTCGGACGAGAAGTAAGACGTAGAATTTTTTTAGACAGGATGTGTAAACTGCTAATATTTATATGATTGGTATTTATGGAAGAACCAGTTACTTTGCGTCGTCTCGTAGAGGGGAAATTAATGGGCGTGATCGAGGAGTAAGTTGATTGTAGGGGATTAGGAGCAGCGGAAAAGTAATTATTCTCTTGTGTATTCCTTTCCCGAAATATAATTAGCCTTTTTTTATCGCGGAGACTGCAACGAATATAAATAATCTCGTTAGCGGTAAGATTTAATAATAAAACTCTGCGTTGCGGAGTGCATTTGTGCAGGCACAAACTAATTTTGAATTTTCGACGTACGTACCAAAAATAATTAAGCAACTTAATAAAGTTCTACTAGTTTAAATATATTCTTGTCTAATAATAAAACATTCCCCGAGGCAGAGAAATCTCCGTCATCGTGACGAACCGTTTTCTTTAGCATCGCGTCGCACAAAGGCTTAGTTACCCTCCTTATCAATTGCCATCCTCATAATATTACGATCGTAACTAATCAACGAGCGATAATTGCCGCGATATGCAATAGTGAAATTTCCGAGAAGAGAGCTCGTATAATTATCTTTCAATTCGATAGCGCTGTCCCCCCTCGACGTAATCCACTCGATAATATATGAGCCTTTCCAACAAAATACACAGAATCATTGAAAAGGCAAATCATCGATGGAAACAATCGATCTATTTCCAGTTTCCTATATCCCCCGCTCGCGTCTCCCCCCGCCCGAGAATTTATCTGAGGCGTCCATCTCTCCGGAAGTAAAAATGCGCGGCGTTACGTTCGCGAAAAGAGGTGATAACGCCCCGAGTTCCGCGAAGTCTCGCAATCTACGCAGCTCGGATGATTTTTGCTTTCCTCTTTACACTCTCTGCCCACTTACTCATATTGTAAATACGCACGTATTATATACCGTCCCGCCTCGACCCACGCAAGAACCTCATCGGCGGATTACCTATACCTAACGGGCTTCGTTTATCGATACTCTAAAGCCGCCGGTGCCGCGTTCCATTCGCGCATCTCTCCCGTTTCGTTCATTCAATCGCGACATCGTCGGTTTCTCCTCTTCGTTCCCCGAAGCGCGGTGCGCCTCTCTGTTTTCGCCTCATCAGCGCCCGCGCGCGCGGAAAGTCGAAAACGCGCGCCCCGACCGCTCGCGAGAGCGCGGTGGCTACATCTGTCGGCGATTCTCGGCGGGCAAGGAGGTTCGATGATCCGCTCATAGGTAGCGCGTCGCGGATCAAACGAACGGCGGCCGATCGCGCAGGCCCGACCTCTGGATGGTAAGGCAGGAACCTGACGCCGAGCGAGGCTTTGCCTTTTCATCAATGAATGCGACGGGAATAGGATCGCAGCAACGCGCCGAGCCGCTCGGACGGCGTGTACTTGCGCCCTTTTATCTCCTTTCCTAATACATTCAGCTCGAAACTGTAAGTTCTGTAACAGGTTTTTGCTGCGATGAGTATTTCGAACACCGGACAACTTGATTACATTATTCGAGTGATGAATGTTGGGATATAATGCGGATAAAATTTACATTATTTTCATTATTTTCATTAAATTCTTTTTCGTAACGTAAAAACTGATAAAACGCATCATTCGTCGGACGAAGCAAGTGCATTCGTCAGTGTTCTTTTATCCTCTCCTCATTGTGGACACCACCATATCCCAGCTAATGCAGCAACAACAGCAACATTACTCTCAATGAATCCATTTACAAAAAAAAAGGCCCCGTACAAAGCGTCGCTCATTGTTCCCCCCAAAAATTCCCTTCATTCCCGGCCGAATAAAGACCAACCTGCAAACTTACGACCCCTCGGGTAATTTCGTGCCGCGGCTCATTCAAGGCGCGCGCAGTTTCGGCCAGGATAGGAGGTAAAAGGAGGGAAATCGCGGGAAGAGGAGCCGGCCGAGGAGTCAGTCGAGCGCGATGACGACAATAACGACCTGTATACGGCGCGCGATCGAAAATATCGCGGGCTCCCCTCGGCGCAGTGCAGCGAGCGCAGCACCTGTGGCTCGGTGCCGTGCCCCGATTCACCGATGCACCATTAGCGCTCGCCGCCCGGTAGGAAGTCGGGGGAGAGACGTGTACGCCCGGGGGGCAGCAACAGGTAGCGAGGAGAGGGGCCCCTCTTTCTCCGCCGCCGTGCACGTGTGCGTGCGTACGGTGCTCGCCGCGCGTTTCTTGCTTTGTCCGCCGAGGCGCAGCCCTTCTTCTTTTTTTCACTTGTCGCGATGGCTAAATGGCTCTTTCCTTCCCTTTTTCGACTTCTGCGTCTAATTCCGACGAGGAAGCGGGGGAGAGGGAGGTATTGCTCAACGATCGTTGACTTAAATGCTTTTTGTCGGAGTGTACGTGCGTGTTTATTTAGATATATAGAAATGCAGGCCAATGAATTCTTTCGAAGATAATAAATTTTAGGCAGGAAATGACATGCACAGACGGCGTGACTATTAATGTTTGGCTTTTGAAAAAATGTTGATTTATCGTATCAAGCAATTTCCGCTAAATGCGCTAAAATTCTTTTCCAGCGGCCCATTCAATAAATGAAAGAAACATTAAAGTTCGGGGCGGCCGTCGCTTTAGCCTCTTTACGAAATAACGTATTATACATAGGAAACGGCAGGTGGACTTTCTAGCTAATGGCGAGTCTCGGCTATCGACTAATTTTTTTTTTTTTTTTCTCTCCAAAAAATCCCAGAAATAAATACGCGACGCCGAAATATTCCGGGAATCGTTACGAGCGTTCCAGAATCTATGGAGCGCGCTAGAAATCATAGCCAGCCTTCACTGAAATCTGGCGACTTTCTCCGGCGCGTCGGGGTATCGAGTCCTCCTCTGCACATATGGTCATCGGATGCTCGTATTCTCTTCTTTCCAGACGAGACGCACCAGATCACCGAAAAGTATCCGCTTCCGGTGCACGTGGACGTCGGGCCCCGTCTCTCTCTCTCTCTCTCTCTCTCTCTGCCACTCTGTCTCTCTCTCTCGGCTGTAATGAAATTATCAGGCTTATATGTATGTATGCGAAAGGAACGGCAAATAAATAAGCGGGAGCCAGGAGCCGGCAATAAAAAAGACGAGCGCTCGGAAGGCAAGAAGAAGGCTAAAAAGGGCCGAGGGGGGAGGGGGAGGGGGACACATAACGCGTTTTCTCGCTAGCGCGCGCACATATATATTCTATTAAAGGTGGAGAGGCGAGTCTCGCGGCGCAATTACCATTGCTCGGCTGCCCCTTTTTTCAGCGGCGCGAGAGAGAGAGAGAGAGCGCGTATAATGACGTCTTCTTCTCGGTAAATGAAAATTGTCCGCCTTGGCGGCGGAGCGCGCGCGGCGCTATTACGCGCTCCGACGTATATAACTAACAATAAATTCGCCTCCTCTGCCCGAGAGCCGGACACACGTATGCGTGCCGATCTCTAGTTCTCTCTCTCTCTCTCGGCCGTTAAAAAGCCGAGCAAAAGGAGGAAGAAGTCGCCGATGACGAGCGCATCGAAGACGGAGAGGAATCGATCGGGGAGAGAGCGAAAGAGAGAGAGAGAGAGAGAGAGAAGGACGCGGCGAGCGAAAGGAAGTGAGCCGACCGGCTGAGGGGAAGTTAGAGACCCCCACTCGAGGCTCGAGTAGCCACGCGAGTTCATTCATGAGATCGTGGGAACGTGTCTTGCGGAGGACCGCTTTACCTTCATCTTCTCCCCACCCTCTGTCCCGCTCTCTCCTGGGCCCCGAGCTCTCGCTCTCTCTCTCTCTCTCTCTCTCTCGGGCACCGGCTACTCTTTTGCCATTATCTCTTCGTCCTCGTTTCGCGAGTAGTTGCACAATCTTCTGTCTCTCTTTCCCCGCTTTCGAACAAGGGGCTTCACACCGATGCAGGCTGAAAAATGACGCTGCTCTCCGAATTTTCGAGTCTTCTTTTGTACGAGCTATAGTTGATATTTAAATAAATTCAATTATCTTGTTGCTTGAAATAAAGTCGAAATGAGTATTATTTACTTGCTAATTAATTAAATTTGTCAAAATTTGGTCTAAAAAGTACAAACCTAAAACATACGCAATGAACCGAAGTTGGGCTCGTTTTAAAGGCCGAAACTGTTCTCCATTCATAAACGAGGCAGCGTATCCAGCAGACCGTTGTGAATAGCCCCTTACCTCGTTCCTCTAGGCTCGTGCACCTTTTTCTGCTCTCTCTCAATATCTCGGTCTCTCTCTTTCCTAGTGTACCTGTTTCCCCGAGCGGCGTTCGGTACGGTGGCTGTCTGAAGTTACGTCATCCTCTCTCTCTCTCTCTACCCCTCTCCGGGCGATACACACCGGAAGTCGAAAGTCTCGCGAGATAGTTTAGCCAGGAGAAAGAGCGAGAGAGAGAGAGATAACTCTCTACAGCGATTTCCTTTCGAAATCAATGGCCGCGGTTTTTCCAGACAGCTGTCTTCTCTGTCACTTGTATACGCGCGCGGTTCGGCACGCGCGGGAAAGTCAGCCTCTCTCCCGGCTCCATTCATTGTCTGGAGCTCGCGTTTGCCCTCCTCCTCCGGGGGCGGCGATTCGATTCATTCAAGACTTCTCTCTCCCTCTCTCTCTCTCTATCTCTATCTCTCCCCGTCTCTATCCGCGCGGCAGTCTATTGCGGGGCCTAGAGAAACTCGGCCTCTCCGCAATATTCCGCGGCTGATCCCGAGGCGATAATGCATACGTGCGTGCCGTACGTATAACGAAAGTTTCTTTCAGCGGCTCTTAATGGAGGATTTGCCGCTAATGCCATACCCAGCCGTTATGCAGTCGGGCGAAAACGATCAACCGATTGAGAAAGGCGTTTTCTGGCGGTCTCGCGTTGGTTTTGCGCGGAGAATGGGGGCCTACTAGATTGATGGGCTCCGCGGTACATACAGGCGCTGCTCTTTTTTTTCTCCGCGCGATTTGCCCGACTTACGCAAGCCAGGAAGCCCGCCGATGATTAACACCTGACGACGATTTTTCACGGGAAACTTGAGCGCCGATTTTTGGATGGAGTCGATAAGCTATATATGTGATGCCGGCTTCCCTAATTGGATAATGCCTTTATATGAACGAGCGTTCACCGGATACCATTGATATATCCACCGTATCTCTATTATAAATTTTCCACTTGAGTTTCCTTGCGCCAATGAATATGTAGATATTCAATCAACCGACTGCATTAAAACATGAGCGGAGATTCCAAGCAAAAAGTTTGGTTTATTGAAAATTTCAAGTTATATAATCCGAGGCGTGCATTCCAAAAAAAAGCGCAGCCGATAATTTAGAAACGCGGCGTAAGAACGTCCGGTAAAATTAGCTGGAACAACATCGTCTCCATTATTTACAAAGGTTTTTCGATAAATTCTAATACTTCATTATATAAGTTAGGATTTCTTGCGGCGACTTCCTCCGCCGTCCTCGTAAAAAGCGACTTTACCAATTAATTTGGTACGCAGCCTGAAATTAGCGCAAAAAAGGGACTCCTCTCTCTCTCTCCTTTACGAGGAATCGAAAGCATTCCCATATACTGGGCTCCGCGGCTCGGATCCAGAAATTTCCCAGCAATGGTTCATTGTAATATCGAAATAATAAAGCCGGCGGGCGGGCTCGCGCGATAAATTTATCGACGCTAAATTCCTGCGCTCTCCGGGAGCAACAATAAAAGGCCGCGCGCGCAATTACTTGAATACTTTATAAACGATTACAGCCGGCTCGGGCGCCGATAATAACGACGTCGATTCCGCGCCTAAATTACGCATCATCCGCGCGCGCACGTGCTTCCTCCTTCTGCGCCGGCATTATCCTGCCGATCCTCCACTTTATTAAGGGACACGCGTTTCCGCGTTTTATCTCTCCTCCCGGGCAGCAACACCTATATCGCCCCGCGCCGCCTGGAATCCGCCGTATAAATTTCCGCTCCGACTTTTGCGCGAGAGCGTTATGTTATATATACCCGTGGCGAAGCTGCTGCCAGGACGGGGACATAATTGTAGCTCATAATCGTGCCGACGCTGCCGACCAAGAACCCGGAGGCATAATAGAGAGAGAGCCTTTTTATCTCGCCTCTTTTACTCTATTTCTCTCTCTCTCTCCGGCTCGCGATCCTTCTTTTTCTTATTGTTCGTCCCGCTGCAGGCTTCCTCTCTTTTTCTTCTGCGGCAGCACTCCTCGTTCGTTCTCTCTCTCTCTCTGCGGCCCGTATGTTTCGTTTCTCGCTCGCAGCTCTCTCCGCGGCGCTCTTTTTTGCCGTTTTCACGCTTCTTTATTTCGAATTATTTATTTCGACGCACTTTAGCGTCGGCAGCCGCGAGAGACCTTTTTTCGACCTTGGTTATTTGCCACTCCATCGGATACAGCAATAAGTCGCCGAGCGAAAGACAAATATTAGCGCTACAGTCGTTTCGACCCTTTTTGCACGGAGCCTCGCGATACATCGAACATTTCCTTATACAATCCTTATCATAATCGCGCGTCAATCATAAAACCAAAAACACGAGACGCGTCATCTCCGCGTGGCAGGGCTGGAAGAGTAGTATCTCTCCCCTTATCTCGAAAAATCGGCTTACAACATTAATTAGTCCAGCGTCGTTCCTTATCTAAAGTTAAGCAGCGTTTCGCACGATCCGACGTGTACCAGCGGCCAGAAGTCGGGGCATCATCCCGTTCGCTCCGCTCGCCTTCCTTTTTCTCCATTCTCCGCATCCTCCTCCTTGCCGTCTTATTTTACAGCCCGCGCTCCCGCTCTCCATCTTCCTCGGCGCGCGAGCGCGCTCCCTTTTATTCCTCTCTTTCTCTCTCGTTACCGATCTGTGAATGAAGTTTCTTCTGGCGGCGGCGGCGGCGGCGCGCGCGCCCAGCATCCCGCTCTTGTACGGTATACGCCTCGGGAGCTACCGGCGTCCAGTACATTCATTATTCGCCTCTCTTGTGCGCAGGTGTATTATCCCTCTCTCTCTCTCTCTCTCGCTCGTTCCCCCCGCGCGCGCGAGATATACAGGTATATATATAGAGACGGAGGCGTGCGTGGCCGCGGGGCACGCGGGAGAGCGCGCCGGTTTTACGGCGGAGGAGCGCGCGCGCGCTATTATGGATTTTTAATTGCGGACTTTTGCCTAATGTCGCTGCCGTTTCCAGGCCAGAAAAAAGGAACGAGCGCCGAGCCTTCGGCAGGAAGAGAGGCGAAAGCCCGGTTACGGCCGCGGAATTATTGCATCCGAGATTAGTCTTTACGGCGTGGCCGGCCGCGCGCTGATTATAGATCTATCGGCGGATTGTTGCAGGAAAAAAAAAAGAAAAAAAAACTCTGGCCCCGCGCTCTCCGCGCGTTCTCACCGATTTCTCGCTTTCCGGCCGGCGGAAACTTGTGCGTTTGGGCTATTGTACGGACCCGACGACTGATTATGGAACGCCTCGGCTATAGGTGAGCCGTATGTACGGTAGCCTTGAAAGCTGATATTCGACGGAGATAGCGAAACCTTGTTCATTAATTTCCTTTCTCTGCCTACTGCTCCGGCCCGATTGTATCAACCTGCGCGTTAATGTATTACTTTGGAAATAAGAGCGTCAAAGAGAGGTGCCGGGTGGAGGTTGATAAGGGAGCGGATTTTTCTCGATCCTCGCTGCCGATAATCTCGATTCTCGAGATACGCGCCGTCGGATGATCCGCTTCTCCTTAAGGCTGTGATTAATTTTATTGCCGGTTTTATACGGATGGGAAAATCCATTGTTTTCCCGGACGATGATATTCGCTACGAAACAACAAGTTATCCGATGTTGTTCAGCGTTTAGTGTATATTGAGGTCAATTGATGGAAAGTATCAGACGTTTGAATCTCGGCGATAGAATCTTAATCGCCGCAAGGAGCTCGAAATGGTTACGATTTTATTCGAAAACCTTCGCAGTAGACGTTAAAGTTGGAGAATTTTTTGCGCGGCTCTCCCGGCTTCCTTCTTCTGATGCCATAAAAGAAGCTTAAAATGTAATTTGTACATTACACGCGAGCGAACTATAAGGAAGCAAACTATATACAGACATGACACCTAGGAAACTAAATCGCAGCGGAGCCGCCTTTTCCCAGCGGAAATTCCCGGTATAAAGCAGCATCAACGGGGCGGGAGGAGGGGTAAAAAAGGAGGCGACGCGATCGTCCAGCTCCGATATAAAGCATTTGGGCCATCGCGACTCCTCCTTGTTTTACGGCTCCTCGCGCCTTGCATTAAAGTCTCGGGCGTCCAAGGTTTATATCGCCTGCGTATATATACGCGCGCGTGCGGCTTCTGGTTTTAAGCGGCGTGCGCGCGAGCCGAGCGATGAGGGAGGAAATAGAGAAAAAGGATCCGAAGAGAAGGGCGTGGAGTGGAGCGCTAGAGAAGGACGCACCAAGATTATAGAGCTGATAATGCCTGCGAAGAGAGAGAGAGAGAGAGAGAGAGAGAGAGAGAGAGGACTCGCTCCTCTCAGGTCCTTGCTCCCAGCGAATTGCCGGGTTCATTCATCTCCGCTCTCCGCTCCCGATATACGTAGGAGAAAAACTAGAAACGCTGCCTCTCTCGCGGAGCGTGTGTGTGTGTGTGTGTGTGCGCGCGCGCGCGGAGCCCAAGTTTCGCGTGCAGGTGCGGATTTTATAGTTCGCCGAGGAGTTAAGGAGGAGGCAAAAACGGGCCCGGGATGCTGATGGCCCTTCTCTCTCTCTCTCTCTCTCTCTCTATGTACTTGCATATTCTCGTTAACGCGCCGCCGCTTGGCACTTTCTTTGGCTGGAAGCTCCCGGCTTCTTGCGGGGGGAGGACGAGGCGCGTTTTCTGTTACGAAACTGCACCGGGAGGCGGGAAAAACGCCGGGGATGGGTTATTTATGGGAGGAAAGCTTGGGTTTTTGATTCTCGAAATTTTTGCTCAAAGCACCGAAAGCAGGTCTCGCGGAGTTTAGGGCCTGTAAATCACGCCGCCGACTGGCTTGAGAACGCTAAAGCAAGCGTTTCGAAAATTTCAGCTTCACAATCGAGGATCCAACTGTAAAATGTTCTTACCTACGAACCTCGTCTACTTCACACGTATACAAGATCCGCGACTTCTTGCTCGTTCCAGCAGCCCCGGTGCCAAACGTTGCGCGCCTCGTCGAGTTCTTGCGCCGAAAAATCAGCTCCGGCTTTCTCTCGCTTAATGACATCTGTACACCCGGAGCGTGTAATGAATTCCAAAAACAATAATTTCGGCCAGTTACGGCTCGCGATAACGATCCGCAGAAACTTTGAGCCGTTGCGCATAACTTTATAGTTATACGCGGCGCGTTAACACTTTCTTTGGTGCGTTTCTTTCGGGGTATATCTCCCCCCTCGTTAAAAGCCAGCCTGAATTCCCTTTAACGATATACCCACGCCTCTGCAACGGGCGTATAATGCTTGCGCGGGGAGCCCAAAAAAATCGGCTCGTTTAACAACGTGCGAGATGCCACGGCTTTTTCGCGCATAACGCGAAATACGCTCGCTTGCGAAACTCCCCCCCCTCTCTCTCTCTCTCTCTCTCTCGCTCCCGCAAGTTTCTTCGACTGCGCGTACAAGCGAGAGAGGGCGGGGAAAAAGACACTTGCCGAGGTCTATACCATTGCATTATGTCGTAGTTATATGTAGTGCGAACGAGGTTTTGAGGTGGCCGTTCCGATACAGTCTGACTTGAAAATTAGTCTTTGTTTGAGCCATGATTTAATGGCTTGTCTTGCGCGATAATGCACCTTAAGTTGATCTCAAAAGGAATTCAATTTGAAAATCAATTTTAGCGATCTTCGGTGAACGTAATTTGGCGATACGAATATATTTTGCGTTTGAATTTATCGCCTGGTCATTATTTTTTGGACAACCGATAGTAAATCATTCGTTCCCGTCTTACATAACGTTTACGCGGTTTTTATAGTATCAAAAGCGATTTTTTTTTTTCGCAATTTTTAACGCGGAATAGCTCGTTGACAACTTAATTGAATACTTCTGTTGCTCGCTGATAAAGAGCTCTTAAAAATTGAGCAATCCATAAAGTTTTCTAAACAGGCGGTTAAAAACTGCGAAGCTCCGCAAGAAACTCGTTTTCTCAACAACCTCAAGCTCTCCGGGTTAAAATTGCTTCTATGCAGCACTTTAGTCTACGGGGAATCGACTTTTGAAAGGCGCGCAACAACAAATAAACGTTTTTGCCCGGCTCTGGACGATGATGATTTCTCCAAGTACGGCATATCCCCTGCATCTTTCGCTCCTCGAGCTCGCGGCTTACATTCGTCCATATGGAGCGCTTTGTTTTTTCGCGCCTCCGGGCAACTGCGACTTTCTTTCCTCCGATGCATATTTGCTCTACCCCGACGTCGTCGTCGTCGTCGTCGTTGTTGTTGTTGTTGGTACGCGGAGTCGAGTCGTTATTAGCGAAATTACAAACTCGCTATACCTTTTCGCACGCGTATAATTTGCACCGTGTAGTTCTCTCTCTCTATCTCTCTCTCTCTCTCTCTCTCCCTCCCTCCTTCTGCTGCGCGTATAATTTTGACTTGGCATTGAAATTATCGCGTACACGGACGGCAAGAAGCCGAGAGAGAGAGAATGGCTTCTTGCAAATTAAAAGGATTGTTATTTGCCTTTAATGCCAGCGTTTAAAACCCTTGCGAAATGTTTTCTTAAATTAAATGGAAAACCGAGTTTTCGAATCAATTGCGAATTTTAGTGGTGCGTACGCGGGGGATTAGAAAAAGGCGTGCCTACGCCGGCGGTTGGCAATAATAATTAGTTCGTCGAATAAATGTTTATGTTTGTTTAGATCCTCCTGGTCTATAATTTCGTATAAGTTGTGTTGCATCGGAGATAATTATGAGAAAGAATTTCGTCCGCGGCGCAAATTGCTTTTCCCGACTTTTTATTTACAGTTCATTTATATTTGACTGGCTTCCCATAAAGCAGGAGTTTAGCAAACAATGCCGAGACCAGTTAGTATCCCTTCATCTAACAAAATATCCTGAATTTATTAAACAACCGCTCAAACGTACCCATTACCGTTCTCCTTTGAAAGTGCCCGCTCGAATCAAGACGCGAACCGAAAAAATGGCGTAAAATCACGATCGAGCGCGCACTGCCGAGCAAGTAGGCGCAACGAGACTCATCAAAGTGCGGTGACGCCCTTGGCTCCTCTCCGGTACTTACATTAGACGCACGCTTGCGCACCTGGAGCGCACCTTTTTGCGCGCATCTTCCCAAGCCGATCAGCCGGTTCGATAATGAACTACTTCTCGATTTGCATAAATTAACCCCGGCCCTTACTATGTGTAAGGCGCCTTCCTTTTGCTCGGTTTTTGCTCGGCCGAGCTTATTTTATTCTTTGCGGCTTGTTTCTTTACCTCCAGCTCCGCGCGCCGAGCTCTCGTTCTCGTTTTCTGGCGGCGGCGCTCAGTGAGGAGCCGCGCGGTCAAATATGACTTCAATCGCTGCGAATGCGCGTATGTAAATGGTATTGCCAGTTTTTCATTTTTTTTTTCTTTTTTTTTCAAGCATTTATGTATGCTTCTGAAGAGATTATTTTTAAAGCGTGAAACGCGAGGGAGATAACGTTTATTAACCGGCTAACGAAAATTGTCGACTTTTAGTAGCTGGAAATTACACCTTCATTTGGCGGACTGGGTTCGATAAGACCACAAAACTCGCGGCACCGGACTGAAAGCATATTTAAATATCTGTTTCGAGCGATAAAACACGCAAAAATAACAATGAATTCATTCGATAAAGAAGCGGAGCGCAAAAACGGCAGCACGCTTCAATTTGCCCCGGCGACAAACGAAAATCGCCGCTTTCAAGGTCTCGCCTTACCGCAGCCTTAATTAATTTTAATTTCAAAGCAACGGCCGAATAAATCGATCCCGCGAAAATCCATAAAACGCTCGCGATATATATATATATAACCCTTAAGCCGCGCGCTGCGGCTTTCGCACGGCGGTGTGCTTCGCTGAAATTTACAATATCGCCGCGGGTATACGCTTAAAAGCCCGGCCGCGGGGGGGAAAAAGCTACCGTCCGCGCCTTCGGCAATTAAGCCGAAATTCACGAGTGTGTGCGCGCGCGCGCGCGGTAATAACGGCGAACGGTTTCATTATCTCGAAGGCCGACGGGGAAGGCGAAGCGTCAGATGTTGCCGATCCGGAAAATCGTATCCGCGCGACAATGTTTCGCGCGCACTGCCATCCTCGGATAATACATCGGCTTTCTTATGCGCGACGCAAAGAAAAAAAAATGCGCGCGTAACGCGCCGGCGCACTTAGCCGGAGCCATTGAGCAGATCGTAATTATGCGCCGCGACAAAGATAGGGTGCAGTTTTATTTATATTCTCCTTTTACTCGAGACTCGTTAAAAAGGCGAGGAGAGCGATAAAATTGCGCGCCGAAAGAACTAATGCTTCCCACGATTAAAGCCCCGGGGCTCTCGTGAAATCTGGTCCAAAAAATTGGACTCATCGGCCAGAGAGAGAGAGCGCTTATTCAATTAATCGCCGGCGTGTTCTTTTCCGCCGCTTGACCGGTATCTCCCACGATAATAAATTCGAGCGCGCGCGCGCGCGGGGGGGATAGGGGCGGCCCCCGATGTTTTGCGCCCACTTATCGAATTATAATCTGCAATAAAGTAGCTGAGAAATTCGCTTTCTTGCTAATCAAGAGCTCAGGGTGCCACTTCCTTCCTCCTCCGGGGCTCTCTGCGGTCGCGGGGGCCTCTTATCAGTTCGGGGCCCCGCCGCCGCCGCGGTGCTGGTGGCCAGTAGTCCTTATAACTTTCGCCTCTCGCGCGCTTAGGCGCGATAAATCCTCGGGCCACTTAATTGGTCGAACGGCGCTGCTATCGAAATATCCTCCACTTGGCTAAAGCGCGATACCGGGTAACGTTTCGAAATATGGCTCGGGCTTGTTTATAAGCGTTTATAATCTGCGCTGAAAAGATCGGCGAGTCGATTTTCTTGCGGTGCGCCCGCCGCGGCTTGTTAGCCGAGCGAGATGCTTTTAGAAAATCTTGCGCGCTACACTACCGGATTGTAGTACATGCGCGGGAGCCGGATTTTTCAGTGAAATTTATACTTTCTTTTTATACACCCCGATGGAAAATCGACTGACTGCCGAGTTCGATCATTTTTTCGCTTCCATTACGCTCAAAGTTCCGCCACGCGTCAACCCAGAGAGCTTGAAGCACAAGTTGAAAGCTAATAATAAAGAAACGACCGATAATTGAAATCCTTAGATTTAATATTCCGACGAAAGAAAATCCATTACTTCGTTATCTCGAATCGCCTCTTCCCGCGCGCGTATCCATTAAACCGTCAAATATCTTCATGCACATTTAACTCATCGCACACTCGCGTATAATTACTTCATTGCAATTCAATTTTTCACCCGCTGCCCCCGTATTAACATAACCATTAGAATCTCCTCCTTGGATGTACATACGCACACGAGCCGCTTCCTCGGCCGGTGAGCGAGCCGCGAAACGCGAGAAAAATAAGAGCAGCGGGAGCGGTCGCAAAGCACAGAGGCGCTCACTCGCATTCCGCGCGGCTAATACGCGAGCTGGCTGCGCGGCTTATACTTTTTGGCCGATTTCTGGCGCGCGTGCCGAGCACGCGCCTCTCTCTCTCCTCTGTAATCCGTAACTGTATCGACTCGAAGGCGCGCGCGCGCGCGTCTTCTCTTTCTCGGGAGGAGACGCGATGCGTCGAGAGACCGCCGCCGCCTCCTCTCGGATTTCAAAACTTGTCATTCGCGGTAATTCCAATTTGAATTTTCATGCAGCGCCGGTTAAGCGCGCGCGATAAAGGACTTTTTTTTTTGGACTTAAGAAGGTCGTTACGAGTCTCGTTACTTTATACATAAATTTTAATCTGCCTTTAGCTTCTTCTTATATATAGTTTCTCGTAACTCTAGAGACGCGGCTAACGTTCCGCATTGAAAAATGTTCTATTTGTTTAAAAAATTAAGCGCGTAATATTGCCGTTGGCTCCCAGTTCAATTAATGACGTCGTGTAATGAACTCGGGAAGTTAACTCCTCGGCAGATAACAGTTATCAAACAGCGCAATTTAGGGGATTTTAAAGAATATTGTTAATATCGCGCGATAACGGCGTGATCCAAAGTAGGCCTGACGTTCTGCAGAAAGGCCGACAAATTAAAAATCGTTTAATTATTTCGAATGGAAGCCATTAACAACGTTAGCAGAAAACTGTATCTACATTTGCCGGGCATGGATATGCAGCTCATTAGCGCTGCACAGCGAGTTTATTCAGATAGCGCCGAGGATAAAAGTCGATAATTCCCTATCGAGGCAGGAAAGCATTTTATTTTGCGCGCGCGCACATTTATACTTTATATAAACGAATTTTATTCCGGCGCATAAACACCTTATCTCGGCCGCGAATCTTCGCTCTCCGAAAACGGCGAGAAGCTCTTCTATATACCAGAGCGGCGGCGGCAGGCGCTCCGTCTCAAATGTCGCGCGATAAAAACGCATTAGAGCCCGAGACGATCGGCCGTCATTTTCAATCCGATTCGATTTCCTCCCGGCGGCGCGGCAGGGCCGCCTCGTATACGTGTATAATCGAGGTGCAGCGCCACGCGTCGATCATCCCCGCAGCCTCGGCCGCGGGATTCGGCAAAAAGACGTAGCCGTCGATCATTAGCCGCGGCGGCGGCGGCGGCAGCAGCAGCAGCTGAGCGCATCTCTCTCGGCGAGTTCGATAGCCTCGGTAATGACTAGCGGCAGGACGTTAGGCAAATAAAGTAGCGAAATAAATAATTGACGCCGCCGCCGCCGCCGCCGCCGCCGGGAGGAACGAGTTTTCTGCGGCCGGTTGCGCCTCTAAGCTTCCCCTCCGGGAGTTTTTTCCGCGCGTGTCTCTGCCGCCGCCGCGCTCTCTCTCGCAAAAAGCAGCGCGAGAGCGCACTGTGTATATGCGTTTGCGATTCTTTATTATATAAGGGGCTTTGTATCGGTAACTCGGGGCCCCGTATCGACGGTGTCAATCGGACGCGTTCGGAGATCGGCCCTGGGGCCCGAGCGTAAGTGCTCGAGCTTGTACGATTCGAGTGGTACATGCATGCTCGATTAATTATGTGTAACGCGTGCGTTCGAGATGCAGGATGGGACGCCGGTCGTTTGAGATCCGCGCCGGGCTCTTGCGAAATTGAATGTGTAATTTCTCCGGTGGAGCAATAATCGTAAGGTCCCTCTCGCTTATTTTCTTCTACGATCTCCGCGGCGAGGTTGTTTAAAAGTTTGCTTTGTACACGCGTATAATTGTATTCGATACCGCATCCACCTTTCTCCCGTCGAGGGTAATTAAAATTTTTTGCAGCTTCAATCAATTTAATATTGTTTCGCCTGGCAACAATATGAACGCGGCGACCATAAATACCGTCGAGCGAAAAAGAAGAAGCATCACCCCGCGGGTAACGCGATAAACAATAAAAACTGAAAATTACAAGGAAAAGAAAGAAACGCAGAGAGAGAGAGAGAGAAGGAACGGCGCAGAATCCTCCTGCCTCGGAGATGATCTCTCCCGCTCTCTTAGCCAGCCCAGAGAGCATATATACACGCAGGCTCGACGTACGCGCCGATACCCACACGCCCGTACACGCGAGGGGAGTTTTAATGCCCGGGGGGGTTTCTTGCTCGCGCGCGCCGCGCGGCGCAAAACGAGTCCGCTCCATCTCTCTCTCTCTCTCTCTCTCTCCTCTCCTCCGGCCCGCGGCGGTGCTCGTCATCAGCTGCAGCCAGCACACACGGAGAGCGGAGAGAGAGAGAGAAAGAGAGAAAAGGGAGGAAAAGGAAGGAGAACGGGCGCGCGTCCGAGAGCACGCCAGGAGCCTCGGTGGGGATGCGAGCCACGCGATCAAGATTTATTTATAAGTCGGCGGAGCAGCGAGCGAGAGAGAGAGAGAGAGAACTCGCTCCACTTGACTTCGGCTCCCGCGCTGTCGCTCTGCTCCTTTTGCCGCCCGGCTTCTATCTCTCACTCGATCTCCTTTCGCCCGACGAGAGTCTTAGAGCCGCGCGCTCTGCGTAAGCAGACTTATATCCTCTTTTATCTGCGCGACAAGCCTGCTGCCGCTGCCGCCGCTCGCTCCGAGAGCGAGAGGGAGCACGTAGTAATGCACACTTGCGGCGAGCCTCTCCCGTGCACGCACTTGCTCCGATTTCTGACGCTTCTTACCCGCGAGAGTACTTATTGATTAGACGTGCTTTTATGCGCGCGAGTCGATTCCTTCTTTCTTTTTTTTTTCTTTTTGTAGGCGTATTTTTCTATATTAGAAAGCCGTTTTCGCGATATGCATCGCAGGAAAATTGCCTTTTCGCGGTAAATCTTTTGAGAGCTGCAGAATTCTGCGGCAGTTACTATAAACTTTATTGCGGATATCATTAGAGGGACACATTTAGTGGATCTTTCGAGGGACTCGTTTTTGCGCCTATATAGAAAAGCGAGCTACATATAAACTTTCTCGCAATTAAAATATGTAACGGGCAGAAAAAAGTCGCTTCCCTCTCGGGCATTTGAAAATGCACGCGCGGACCGACAGTTACTCCAATAATATTATTAATAGCGCCGTAAACGCGCGGTGGAAACAAACAAAAAGCGAGCGGCACACACGTCGGCTGTACAAAGTAACGCGAGGCGAGGTGCCTAACGTACCTCTTCCGTATTTCGCGCCGCTTATTTTTCCTCCCTCTCGCTTCGGCGGCCGCTGAAAGGATGTTATTCGACTTTGATTAATAGTTCCTCTCGCCTCCCCCCTCCCCCTGGCAAAAGAAAGCACTCGGTGAAAAATCTATAATGAAGCTCGATCGGGCCATTCAATTTTCGCGCAAACTCGCCGTAATCTAACCCGTCAGATAAGTGGAAATTTACGAGGACGAAAGCTGATACTCAATTGTGTGTGTATGTATGTATGTACGCGCGGTAGCTCTCCCTTCTTCTTTTTTTCATCGTGTCGTTAAGCGCAGGAACAAAGAGATCCGAGAGAGAAAAGCGGTAGCTCGGGCGGACGGATGTGAGAGAGTCCCGGAAATCGGCCGGAAAAAAAGTGCGATTGAATTACTGTCGATCGCCTCCGGGCAACGCTTCAGCCATAACGGGATCGGCTCGTGCTCTTTCTTTGCTCCGATCGTACCTCTGGTGCGTATATACACTTTCCGCTTCTTAACGCGCGAAGCGAGCGCGTCTCTCGGATTCGCGAGACGCGTCGTGATGCGACTTTCGCAGCCGTGGGAAGTTCGATGATTTATAAATATCGATCGCATCGAGGGCCTTTATCGATTCGGATTTTATACGGTAATTGAATATATTAAGCGGCTCGCGGGCTTGTATAAACGACCACTTGCCGCGACTCGAGTGATGACTCAATTTTTTTACCGATTTATCAAACTACCCCCTTCGATCGATCGGCTCGGTTAATGGGCCAGGACGATCGCGATTTCGAGAGATTCCGCGTGTCTAAATTTTCAGCGATAATTCAGGTAATTCGGCGTGGCACCTGGCGGTGGAAATAAGCTTTCTCGAAATCGCAAGCTCCCGCGAAAGCCGTATAACGACGAATTAATCGCTTCCCGGTAGCGCAAAAAAAGTGGCTTTCGACGCCGCGCTAAAGCCGAGAAGCCGCGGCTCGTAAAAACGGGAGGGACAATAGTAAAAAAGGCTGAAAATCACTCGCTCCTCCTCGGAAAGCGTCCGCGAGGCATATAAATCTCAATCATTCTCTCCGCACGAGGCGCATAATGACGGCCATTACTCATCCATGTCGAAATCCCCGCGCGTCGCCGCGATAACGGCCATCGCTTCTTCTCCTCTCTTTCTCTCTTGTTCGCTTTATCTCTCGCTCGTTTTTCTCTCTCTCTCTCTCTCTCTCTCGCATTGTGCGTTTCTTTCGCCGTCTCCCTCGCTCCGCGCGCTCGCTTTGTTTCCCGGCGCTGCTTGACATAAATATTTTTTGACATTGTTAAACGTTCGAGCGGCTGATTTCGAATTCCCGCAAGTAGTAATTTATTCGGCTCGTATATTACGTCCAATTTTTTTCATCATCTGTGCGGTGCGCCTCGAATGATAAAAATTACATTTTCTTAAATTAACAAAAGGTCACTTCCGTTACGGTCGCACCAAAAATAGATATAATACAATCGAGTAAACATGTTTTCCCACTGTCAGCGGAGATTATATTTTATCAGAAATTTAAGGACGCGTTCCTTATCTAATAAAAATTTCAGCGATTCTTCTGAAAATCAACTCATACACGCGCGCGTAAACTATACGTATATGTACTCGGGAATACCGCGAGCAAGTTGCGAAAATCAAACAGAGCGTCTGCGGCCCTCGGCATCCTCTCCGCCTCTGATCTTCGTCAAACAAAGCTGCACCTCGCGCTTGCGTCGGCGGCGGCGGCGGCGGCTCGGGTCGCGTGGGTGATGCCGCGGAGGTTGGATGAGCCGCGGCGATGTACACCGACGGGAGGAGCCTGGCCTGTCCAATCCACTCCCTCGGTTCGCCGATACATTATCCTCGCCTCTTATTAGCTCTCTCTCTCTCTCTCTCCCGGCTTTCGGAGACTCGTAACCTCTGGCCTCGCGACGCGCGCTGCACCACGCCTTCCCTCGGCAGCTATCTCCCAGTCGCAGGTGACTCAAGGCTATATGCGTACTCTGCCAGCTTTGTTATGTGGACAGCTTCACCTGACCGTGAGATTTTCAATGCGTTAACGAGCCGATTGTCGGGATTGCCTTCTTTTTTTTTTTTTTAGTCGAGAAGGAAAGTCAAACGAGCAACATTACGGTTTTTCTATCGCAGGCCGAGATAAAAACGCGCGTCCGTCCGGAAGATATGCTTTACGTCGAGCGACTGCCTTTTTTACTCTCTCTCTCTCTCTCTCTCGAAGAGCGCATTTGCATAAAGAGTCTTTTACATAAGCGAGTCTTCCGCTCGAGACGCCGCACGCGTCTGTATCCCGAGTTTTTCGCGCGAAACTTTCACGTCCCGGATCGAGCAATTACTTCCCCAATGTGTCCTTTTATCCCCGCGCAATGGAAGGGGAGAGCCGCGCGGTGTATATCGGCAACAATCGACGCCGGAGAATTTACCGTTCGCGCAACGAATCGCGGAGTTTAAAAAAATGCGACGAGAGTACAGGAGGAGGAGAAAAAAAAAGGATCGACTCGCCGCGCGGCCAGCCTCGCGTATCTAACGAGTGTCGAGCGAGAAAACGAAAGAGGGCGAAATGAAAGAAAGGAAAAAGCCCATTGTCTCCTTTTCCCGCGTGGAGCGCGCGGCACGCACGCGATTTTATTATATAGGAAAAATCACGCCGAGAGAGAGGAATGGCGACTGCACCGAGGCGTGACGTCATGCCCCGCGCCCAAATTAACACTACTCGGGGGCCCCCTGACAGGCCGGGAGTGCATTAGCTCGGAAAAATTAGCATAACGGGGAGGGGAGGGGCGACAGAAAAAAAAAGAACGGCTAATTATAATTGGCGGGGACTTGAATTAATCGCCGGGGCCTTTCTTTATTCCTTTCCTCGGCTGAATTTATGTGCAAAGTAGCCCGAGCACAGCCAGTTTACATTATTTATCCAGCGCTGTTTTGTAAAGTCGACGGGCCCGCGGAGGAGAGTCGCCGCGCGCTCATTTACGTATTATTCAAAGAGAGGAGTCGTTTGCGTTTGAATTACTTTCGACGAAGTTTAGGAGAGTTAGGAGCGCTCTCTCGCTCGGCAACTCGCCGGAATTATTAGTCATTCGGCGAATGTACACTTGCATTATTCAAATAAAGCGGCGAGTGCGTCTATCAACAAATCCTTCGCTTCAGCGGCGGCCGAATGACTATTCATAAATCCCCCCTCCCAACGCGAATTACAGAGCTCGGCAAATTTCTTTCCAGAAATCATTCGCAAATAAAAAATATAGGAATCATCGGCCCGATGAAAATATCACCGATCGGACTCGCGCTTTTCTCCGAATCGGGAGCGCGAAGCGGGGGGCGGGGTTTTATCGATAGGGAGAGAGAGAGAGAGAGAGAGGAAAACGAACAATTTAGCCCGTCTAAGCGATTTAGTAATTGTGCTCGGCACGCCAAGCCCGCGCTCGGGGTGGGAGAAGCGCACGCAGCGTTTTTACTCCCCCTGGCTTGATGTATTCTGGGTTACAGGTGCGCCTATATCTACGGAGTCACGCGCGCGTGAGAATGCGAGTCGCAGGTGCCTCCCTTTTCTTTTTTATTCTTTCGTCATATTGTCGTTTCGCATCGTAAAGCCCTTTTCTTTGCCACCGTGCGACGGCCCGACTCTGTCGCTTTCGGATCGGAGGAAGAGTCGGTGGTTCCGCGTTTTTTTTTTTTTTTTTATTTTTTTTATTTTTGGAAGAGAGCTTTATAGGCTGCTTGTCCTAGGTATTCGGGAATTCTCGCTGGACAAATAATTTAACGCGTTATATTTCCCGAACAAGGTTTTAAAGTGCCTTTGATATTACACTTGTTCATGCATATTGTGTAGAGATAGAGATAAAATTGAAAAAGTGAAAGCACGGCATGAATAAAAAAATGAATAATACATAAAAATTTTATACATCAAGGGGTTATGCTAAGAAAGCAGTTTTATTGTGCTTCAACGTGAAACACACAATTATCTCCCTACTTTACATGACTAAAGGACAATAAAACGAATTTCACTCTTCCACGCGGTGCAAAGAGCCAACGACACATTCCTCTTCCAGCTCCTGACGCGGGCTTTTAATTAAAAATCTTCGACGCGTCTAACGTATCGGGCAAAAAAAAAAAAAAAAAAATTAGCCGCGGGAGTAGAGCACACGCCCTCAAGACCATTTCGCGCTTCACCTATGCCGAGCTGCCGCCGGCTCGAAATGAAAGTTCCTTCGTCTCCGGGGCGTCGTCGTCGTCGTCGTCGAGCGCCAAAGCGCCGCTCAGCTAATTAAATCGAATCCTCCGATTAGAAATCCGCGCCTCTCGACAAAGGGGGGCCCTGCGGAGATAAGGGCTGCGCGTTCCTCCCTCGACTGCGGATCGAACTCCGAGCGGCGCTACTAATTAAAGAGCCCCGAGGGCCTGCCAGCTTCCTCCCGTGTGTACCGAGGCTTTGTTTGCCCGCCGACTTAATTATACGCGGCGATCATCCCCCCCACCCCTCGACGAGCCCGCGGCGATGCGCCGGATTATCGCCCCGCCGGATTTCGGATCCGACTCTCTCTCTCTCTCTCCCTCGCTCGATCTCTCGGGCGCTGCTTTTTTATATTCATGAGAGCAAGTGATTTTTAATGGGACGCGCGATTGATAAAAGAAAACACGCCGACGATGAGAGATTGATGTTTATCGGATGCAGAGAGGCTTTGAATAAGTTAAGGGAGGGAGCTGATTGATAAACGTCGGAGGTTTATGAATTATGTCGATCAGCTTTAATATTGAAGCGGGCAGATTGGAAAATCGATTATATTAAAATAACGGATAAGGTTTAAGAGTTTATAAGGAGATTTTCAATATTGCACGCTTTGCTCGCAGCGTCTTGTTTGTGGAGAATTTAAGAATTCTAAAAAATACTCGAGTCCCGGGCAAATCTCGATCCTTTATACTGTTTAAGTTTTATGCATTTTTTTTCTTCGAGAATGATTTTCCAGAAATAAAATTCGACTCGATGCGTAATAGCCTCTTTCGAGGAAAAACTGCAAGCGCTGGCAAAAACATTTACGTGTTTTCCTTCTTTTCCATGCAGGTTTTTCGATTTATCAAGGTCGTTTCATCTCATACGTTACGTAAAACTGCCATTGTATTTTCGTTTGCAAAAAAATTTCGTTCAGATTAAGAAAAAAAAAACAGACATTAAATAACGTGCATCAGACAAAATTAAAGGAGCAAGCTCCAATACAATTAGAAAATATATAAGAAAGACGATACGCGGTTCCGTTTGAAAACCATTGACATGAACCCATAAAAAGCTCATAATCACTGCTCTAACAACCTCGGAACAAGGAAGCCCCCTGAAATGCCTCCTCCAACTGGCGCACCGAAAAAAAAAAAAAGGAAAGAAAGAAATAACCGTCGCTTGATGAATCTTCGCGTGCGCCGAAGCATTTCTCGGCTCGGTATACGTAGAAAATCGGTTAAAAATCCTCCTCTTTTTCCTGCAGCAACCGACTTTTTCGATTCGCCGAGGCCGCACGTGTAACAGGCACGTATATATACGTTATACGCGTATACCTCGCAGTCCGTCGCGGCGTCATCGCGTTGACTCCGCCGCGGCGAGAGAAAGCGCGAGCAACGAAGCGTACTTCCACCTCTTGCTCTCTCCCTCTCTCGTGACCCCGCGGAGAGCCCCGCTCTCGACGCGTTACAACAAGTATATACACCGCGGAGGTATAACGCGTTCCCGCGCGAGGCCGCGGAATTCAAAAGCTCGAAAGCTCTCTCTCTCTCGTCGTGAGAGAGAGAGAGAGAGAGAGTCGCGCGCGGGCTCTCGAATCGATTTTGGATCGCTGATAAAGGCGGCTCGAACACTCGCTCGAGGGGGGAGATTAAATTATACAAATTTCGTGTGGACGAAAATGCCCGCGCGTATGGAAATTAGCGTGGGAATGTTACGCGCGCCTGGACGCAATTGGCCGCTCGGTAAGGTGTATACGCATGGCTGCCTGATGCTTCGAAATGAAAAGAGAGAGAGAGAGAGAACCTCGGAGCGAGAGATAGCGATAAATCCACGGCGCCGGACAATGGCACGCCGCTCGAATAATAAAAATTTCCTCCATTTTTCTCACACTCCGCGGAGTGCAGGCGGCGCTCGGATATAGTCGTGCGATGCCGATTAAAGGAGCTCCTCTCTGGAAAAAAAAAAAAGGCTCTCGATGTATCCCCGTAGGAGGCTCATCGCTCGCGCGGCTCTCCTTACGTAAGCCGTCTCTCTCTCTCTCTCTCTCTCGCTCGCTCGCGCGCAGAAATTTCGAGCACGGACACAGACAAAGGAGGAGGAGGACGCTTACACGAGTGTGCTCTCCCGAGGTGTGCTCATGTAGATAAGCTCCGTTAATGACCGGACGCGCGCTCAGCCAGCCAGAACTTTGCGAACTCCCGCGTCGACCCTCGCCTCGCCTATATAACCTCGCTCTCCTATTTTACCTTCACCCGAGAGCTCTCTGCTCTCTCTCTCTCTCTCTCTCTCTCGCGCGCGCGAAGAGAGCGAGACAGTCAAAAGCGAGGACGCGCTCTCGCGACGAGCGCCGCTCCTAAGGACGAATATCCCTCCGACTAGCGATCGCAGCTGAGGCTTTAATATCCTTGTCGTCGTGTGGATCGACTTGTAATTTGCGATTCCGAGAAGAGTCACCGTCAGGCTTGCAATCACCGAGGCAATTCGAGTGATTCGAGCTCAAAAGCAGAATGTGCAAGCTGGAAAACGAGAAAGAGTTTCGCACTTTCGTCTCGCTCATGCGAGCCACCAAACGGCTTTTACCGTTTTTTCTTGTTTCTTTCTTTTTTTTTTTTTTTTTTTTTACCGAGCCGATTGTCCGCTCGTACATCCCGAGAGCCTTTCCTGCTCCAAATAGCAATTAAAACGAAGCCTCGAATCTCCCGACGCTGCATCGGCTTCCCCGTGCGAACCTTCGCGGATGGCCGAACTTTTCGAGGCTGGAAAGTTAGAAAAGATTGCGGATCTCGCATTTTGGGCAATTTCGCCTGCGAGATCCTTGCGCGGATACGAGACAAAGGCTATATATATATACGTAGGTGGAGAAAACGCTTATACGCGGGGCGTGTGCGTGTGTGCGACTGCGAAACTGGGGAAGGTGTATATTTTTCTGAGCTCAAATTGCTTCATGCCTCGCTAGTTTCAGCCTGTATATAACGTCCGCGTTTTATATCCACACACATGCGATTTACCACCGTCTGATTCTGTACTTTTATTTTTTGCGCTCCGTCTCTCTCTCTCTCTCTCTCCCTCTCTTGCGCACTTGGTTTTCATTCTTCTTTCAAGAACGTAGGAAAATCCGAGCTCAATTTTTCATTCACGAGAGAACGGAATTATCGCGTCGCGTTTGAATTATTGTTCTGTACCGCCTGATGACGGTGATTTCTTGTTCTTTTCGTTATTATTCACCTTCGATTATTGCGGTTCGCGCATATGCTGATCAGGAGTTATTAATAGAGCCAATAAAGAATGCTAATGACGACAATAGCAACTGGTATTTTTCGAATTAGCCGCGGCTCGTTTTATTGCCGCTCGGCGGCAGTCCGAGCTGACGAATGTAAGGCTATATTTTTCTCGTGCTTGAAAAATCTAATGAGATGTAAGTATTGCCGAAACGCGATATTCCAAGAGCAATGAAAATAAATATTTATAAGTATCTCGAATCACCTTTCCGAGATTAATTTCTTCGTTATTCCAAGTCTCTTAAATAAAAAGAAAGTATATACATTTAAAACATTGTACTGTCGGAGATTTCGAACGATAGCCGGGGCGTTCGCAGGCTTTAAAAAGCTCGGGGGATCGTTAACATTGAAACGCGAGTACTTTTAACGGGCGCTCGACGACGAGCTCGGCGACAAAGACAATATCTCGTTTGGTAATAACGCGTCGCGGGAAGAGCCTCTCTCGGCAGTCGACTCGAAAGAAAGAGAAGGTCATAACGCATTCATTCTAGAAAGTAATCGGGGCTGCCCCTCTTTCCCCCCTCCCACCCCCTTTGCACAACCGCGCGATTTTCTGCAACTCCTCCGTTACAGCGAACGCGCGCTGCGAAATAGAATTTGCGCGCATTGCTGCGCACACTCCGCGCGGGGGGGCCGAAGAGGAGGTAAAAATTCGCCGGGGAGGCCGTTAAATTTGAGCGATTGCGCGAGCAGTCCTCGTTACAAAATCGCGCGACCGACGCGGCCTTATATTACTTTCCTCGCGGTTCGCCGGGCCAAAATCCAATGGCTGGCTGTTTGTCATTGATCGTTTTTAATGAATTCCCGCGCGGCGAAACTGATAGAGGAGAGCTACTGCAATTACACGGTGATTGCGGATTTTTTCACTCGGCGAGAAAATGGTTATTAGCTCATTCAGCTGCGTTCTCCGCAAAATTGAATTATCAAAGAAATTTTTAACGAGCCTCGTTGCTCAATCCCCCGCGCCGGGAAAAAAATGAGCCCCGTTGCCTTTAAAAAACAGTTTGTTTTTAATCCTTGATTTAAGAGCGCTCGTTCGAAAAGGAAAAGCGAGAGCTAAAAAATCCCGTCCGTTGAACGCGCGAGCCCCTCGCTCTCGCGCACGCGGCGAGCGGCGCAACGTATTAATTAGCGCTTTATCGAGCGGCGGCCGGCGATCTAGATTTCCGTTAATTACGAAAAACCTCGCGGGCCGCCGATCAATCGGCGCCGGCAATGAATCGCGAGCGCGCTCTCGTACAGGCGCGCTGGTGTGCGCTCGCCGCTTCGTTAAGTCACATATATAAAATATATGATTCCGGGCACAGCGCACGACTCAATTAACGCTTGTAGATCGCAGCGCGTACATTTCTCATTAGTCGCGTGGCGCCTTTAGCGGTCGATCGGCTGGCCCGCGCGCGGCCTCTGGGTTGTAAGGAGGGAAAAATCGGCGAGAGCGGAAACGCCGCGGGAGCAGAGAGCCGCGCGTGTGAGACACGCAGCCGGAAACGGCTCGCGGAGATATTACGTATTGGCTCCGGGAGTTTGTGAATGGAGAGCCTCGCTCTCCTCTCTTTTCTCTATCTTGCGCAGAGGACCGTCGACGGGGGGGGGGAAGAGAGCGTAGGCGTGTCGCTCGCTATCGTGTATCGCACGCGCTGCCTGCGTATATATGCACGCGAGGGGCTGCTGATGCTGCTGCTACTGCTGCCGCTGCTGGTGCAGTTGAATACAAATGTTTTGTTTTGCGCTACAAGCGCTGACTGTGTCGGCCAGACGCACGCGCGCTGGCGATTTACGGTTCTATTATGGACGCCGGCCGCGCTGGCTATTTTGTTTATGTATACGCACTGCGCTGGAGCGGAGATCGCTTCTTCTTGTTCTTGATCGGACGGGGGGGTTTTATTTGCCGTTAACGGTGCTTCGGATTTTTCTTCGAGCGAGATTTTTATTTATCGAAAGGGCAGAACTCGATAGATAATAATTGTTATTTAAGTTCTCGATAAGCTATCCCATTTCTGGTCTGTTTCTATCAGAGCGAATACGTAATTGATTCAAGTCAATTTCCGAAACTTTCTATCAATTATCTGCACTTTTTACACTCTTCGTTTAATAAATATCGTAAATACGTAATTACCACCGAGTAGCCCGAGTGGAGTTCGCGGAGAGCTCCGTAAAATGAAATGCACCATTCAATTTCCCACGACTTCGTAATATCGAAAGGCGCAAAAAAGGGCCGGGTATCGATAAAAGTATATAACCGCCATAAATCCTTAAGTCATAGAAGCCCCCAGAGCTTCCCTTCTTACAGCTCTTGCGTGTATAATAAGTCGGATCCCGATAGCCTCGGCCTCAGCCTCAGCAGCAGTTCCTCTCGCCGAGAGCCTTCTTCTGTCATTTCCGCTCTGCCTCTCTCTCTCTCACTCTCTTCGAGAAAACCTCCTCTTCCTCCTCGACGCGGAGAGTTTCTCTTTTCTCCGCGCGCAAAAGCAGCAGCATCCTCCTGATACACCTCGATATTATTGTAATAATGCTTCTGCCAGCTATTTTTTCCCTCGACGCGCGATGCATTTTTGCTGGCCGGCCAGAGTGGAGAGGGACCATAAATCTCGGTGACTGGATTTCAAGAGCGCCCCGGGCCCTACGCACGCCGATCGGAAATGACGGCGCGCGCGGTAACGTTCCTCCGATTATTAACCGCTCGATATCGAGCAGGAAGAGATAAGGGCGCCATAATTCGGCGGAAATTGCAGCGGCAGCGGCCCGGCGCACAACGGCACGAGACAGTATCTGGGCTCGAAGGAGCTGCCAGCCGCGGCGCGATATCTCCATCTCGCTGGCGTTGCATGCGCGCGCGCGAGCGCCTGCATCGCGTAACCTTAAGGATTTCATTGAAAAATTCGAGTTTCCATACGCAGGTGTACGTATATTCGCTCGCTCGCGCAATTTATGAATCGAGCGAGTACATGCACAAAAGGCCTCGAGCGAGGCGCTCGCGCGTACCTACGCGTTATTATGAATTGAGCAAACGCGCGAATTATCAGGCTCGGCGAATCTGCGCGCGAAAAACGCGCGCGCATCTCGCCGATGAAGAAACGGACGCCCCGGCGCTGCGGCAGCACGGCTCCGTACGGTAGGAGAGACAATTGCGCGCGGCCGTTTCATTAATTAAACTGATAGAAGCGATTCCTATTATTCGCAAGGCGCGCGATGCGCGCGAGGCCTCGCGATGTGTTTTTTCAATGGTGCGCCGGAAGTCTGTACGTAACTCATTCTTCCTTTTTGCAAGCGCGCCCGCGGAGAGTTTCGCGCCTCCGTGTGCGCGAGCGCGCGTTTGCATTGCCGCGGCGGCGGCGGCGGCGGAGCGAGAGCGGGAGACGCGTTTCGAAAGCCCGTAGGCCGAGAGCGAGTCGTGTGCGGCGTTCATTGACGACTTCGTGGATTTTAAGAATGGTGGGTTATTAAAGTGAATTACCGCGGCCGAGCTTCGCGATTTATGAATGGCGAAAAGGACGCGAGCGGCGTGTGTGACGCTGCTGTTTCGATTTACCACATCGCCACACGCTGCGATGTGGTTCGTTGAGAAAACTTGTATTCTTTCGCGATTCTCGTACGATTTTATTCTAATGAATGTTTCCTTTTTATCGCTTAATTCTCATTCGCATTCCTGCATAACAATTTTAAACGTAATTTTCCACGTTATAAGAAATATATCTGCAGATATTAATACGGCGAGATGGTTTTAAAATCAATTTCGCATACACTTGTTTTAAATGACCTGAAAAGCCTCGAGCGGCAATCTCGACTCTCCCGTGATTGATATCGCCCTTAAACTTGCCGATAAATCCGTTGCTCCAGCAACCGTCCATTCTTCCGATCTCATCTCCGGCGTCTTATCGCACCTGACTCGGCTAGAGCTGACCGCGGGGCCCGAGAGCGGAAGCGGCGCGTCTAGCCGGGCGTTCTTACACCGGATGTCGTGGCAGTAGCAGCAACAGCAGCAGCAGCAGCAGCAGCCGATCGCTCGTTCGCGCAGGTGAGCTTCGCTGGGAGGAAGTGACGCGCGGCGGCGGCGGCGACGGTGGCGGACGATCGCCTCTCTCTCTCTCTCCCTCCCTGCTCGTGTCTTATTCATCCTTTCGCGCGCATGTGTGCGAGTGTGCGTGCACGCGATATATACGTCGCCCTCACACACGCGAGCCGGGAGTTTTACGCGTTCTCACGCTCTCCTCCCATTCTCACCCTCCGCTTTTGTTCTCCTTCTGCTTGCTCTCTTTCGTCCGCTACCGAGCGCGCGCAAACGCGCCGAGCGGCGATCCTCTTTCTTCCACGGGACGACGACGACGGCGGCCAGTTTTCCGATCGGACATGCTCGATTTCGGAATTCGCTCGCTTGACGAGCGTGAAAGTAGCCTTTATAGATATCATTGCCCGGCGGAGAGCCGATCCAACACGTGTATCTCGTGCGGGCTGCACGCGCTGTAACGTCCAGCTCCGCGGGCTCCGGAGCGCGCGTGCGAGAGAAGGAGAGAGCGGCTTCCTAGTCGTAATAAATACCGCTAAAAAACTGCGGCAAAAACCTGCTCGGCCTCGGGCGTCCCTCTCTCTCTCTCTCTCTCTTAAAGTCAGTCTCCTCGATACCACCTGTGGATCGCGAAGGCTTATTATACGCATGGCAGTGCGTGCTCGCTCGCTCGCCCCCTGTTCTCTCTTTTTCTTTCAGCCGCCGCCGCCGCCGCCGCCGCTGGTTTCTTGTGTTAATGGGCTCGTCTTCTTCCTTTTTCGCTTAATTCCTCGACCTGCTCGACTCTCTCTCTCTCTCTCTCCCCCGGCGTTAAGTATATATACGAGCGAGCGGCGTTTTGTATTAAAACCAGCGCTGCTGGCTTTGTCCTCCCGCCAGGAGCTTTATCTTATCTCTCGAAGCTTCGGCGTCCCTCTAGGCGGAGAGCCGTATTACCCAAAGTTCCCAGCAATAGAGAAATTACACGGTAGCCTGCCTCCGCCGATATCTCCGCGGGCCTAACTGAAAATTAAACTAAATGGCTCGGGCATCGAGCGGTTTGAGCGATATCTCGCCGATCTGCGGGACGTAATGATATCTTTATCCCGCCGCGGCTCGTTACTCCTCACGACATGATTATATACGCGTGAGAATCAATGCGGGCCGGCCTTAAATCGCGAGGAGGAACAATCCGGCCATCGCTCAGGCCGGCGGAGCCCATCTACATAAACCTCTCTCGGCGGCGACGGCGGTGAATGGAGAGAGAAAGAGAGAGAGAGAGAGAGAGAGAGGGAGAGAGTCGGCGATATAGTTTACGATCTCGCGGGAGCGAACGACTCAATCGGCGCCCGTCACGACTGAATGAACCCGTAGCTCACCGATCGACGAGGCTCCGGCGCCGGTCTGCCTCTCTCTCTCTCTCTAGCCAGGGCACTTCATTCATAAAGCGAATCTTTCTTGGTGGGAGCCGCTAATTCAGCGGCGTACAGTCCCACTACCGGCGCGAGCGCGCGCGCGCGGCTCCCTCTCCTCCGAGGGCGCGAGCCTAGCCGTGCACTCCCACTGCACGTACATCTCCCTCTCTCTCTCTCTGTCTCACTCTCTGTCTCTATCTCCGCTCCGCGTGCGTATAACGTAACGAGGCTCCGCGCGATGGTCGCCGTCCTCTCGGCGAGCAACTCAGCCGTGACTCTTCTCTGCCGGGCGTTACAGCTTTAATCGGGCAATTTGCCGCGACGCGAACCTATACCCAAGAAGCCGTGCGGCTATTGAGGTTACGCGACGACGGAGATCATCGGTGCTGGCCGAAAAGAGAAAAAAAAGAAAAAAAAATAGATCGCCAGTCCCGTTTATGAATGAGGCGCGTTAGGAAGCGGTGGAACGGCAGCCTCAGCAGCCGGACGGAGGAAGGGGTACAGCGAAGAAGACGGAGAAGAAGAAGAAGAAGAGAGCATCTCTCTCTCTCTAAGGCTCGCACACATGCAGGCGCGTGTATTTTCGGTCGGCAGCTCGCGCCTCTCGGCCCATTCAGTAAAGCGTTCTCCGCTCCGCGGTAAGGATCGGCCGCCGCGATCGTTCTCTCCGCAGCAGGATCCCTCTCGACTGTGCAGGACTCTCCTTATCTCTCACTCGCACTTTCGAGCTCGCGCGCGAGCGAGCGAGCGTGCGCCGCGGCTCCCCTCCCCGACGGCTCACACACGCGCCCGCTGCAGCAGCAGCAGCAGCAGCTCGTTCTCTCTCTCTCTCTCTCTCTCTCGCTCTCGCACGGGGCTCGGCGGAGAGGCCTCACTCACCTGCGGAGCGCGTGATCGCGAGTACTTACTGCCTTACTTTTTCCCCGGTAGCGCGCGCGCTCGCGGCTTTGTTTTCGTCCGAGTGCAGCCGAGAGTGCAGATGGCGGAGCGCGGGCCGCGATGAGTCTCGAGGCGCGGATGGAGGAGTGGAACCCGAGTGCCGACGCCGCTTGTCGCTGCTCCAGTGCCCCGGCCGGATAAAGGATTATGAGGCTCGAGGGCGGATAACCGGTGCACCGGCGCCAACTCGGACCGCCGCCGCGTGTCGCTCGTCGGCGGTGAGATCGACACAACGCCGCGGTGGTGAAAGAAAGGGACCGATCGTACGGTACGGGGGTGGGGGCACAGCTTGATGCATGAGTCGTGGCCCGGAGTGCGCTTTTACCAGGGAGCCAGCTGCACTCATGTACGTGGACTACGGAGCGGCAGCCGAGGCAGCAGCAGCGCACGGCGGCATGGGAATCAAGGCCATGAAACCTTTTGGCAGACCCAGAGGTACCCTAGGTGCGACTTACTCTTCCGTTCTCCCGATAATCTATAGTAGATGCGGATCGCCCGGAACGACTAGTACACCTTTTACAACGTATTTTCAATTTTCCTTGCGTTTTATTACAACATTTTTATACGAGCTGCATTAGTTGGCTACATGTTGGCGGTTTAGATATATGTAATTGCCGACGTCACCGTAAATCATTATCGCCGTAAATGCATTAAGAAAAATTGAAGTTATCTAGATTAAAAGTAAAAGCAAATAATAAATTTACTTAAGGAATGGGCGTTCTCCGTAACGAGCCAAGTACAATCGTCGGCCATTCTGCGCTACCGATTTCCTTAATAAACTCGTTACATCGATTGACTTTTAAATAATAAAAATTAGCTAATAACACTGAAATAAATGACTTTTCAAAGGCGGCAGTAAAGCGCTCTTAACGATACGCCGATCCGAGCTAAAAGCGAGGGAAGAACGAGTCGGGGAAAATAAAAAAAAAAAAAGGAGACACGACAGTAAAAACCGTAAAACCGTGTATATGTATACGAGCGGCTCGGGCTCGAGTACAAAGAACCCATATTCATAATGAGAAAACCGAGGTTTTTTGCATGTCGAGTGCGTGTTACCAGGCTCGGCACACTCCGCCTATACATACGGACAATTAAAAGTACGTGAAAGTAATTTTCGTACGATATACACGGGCAGGCGGCGACTCGTGCGCCCGATATGCGTCGAAGCGGAATATTCGCCGTCTCCTCTCTGTGTACACACATATATTACTCGCCGATTTTTCGAGGCCCCGATCGCTCGTGTGCGCGTGGATATATAATGCACAAAAGAGAAGCCGAGTTCGCGCGAGAGCCGCCGAAGGGAAGAGCCGGTGACATCTGGCGGAGAGTTGTGCAACTCGCTGAGGACGATCGGCGAACGGACGATTTTTATCCTTGCGCCTGGCGATTCTCCGTTTTGCTCTGTCCCGATTGCGCAACGATTCGTCTATTTTTTTTTAAGAAATGATTGACGCCCAGCTTTATTAACGAGAATCGCGCTAATTGTTCGAAGAAAGTACCAAACTCGAGCACAATGCGAACAAAAGCTGCAATTAAGCTGGGTGGGGGGGTCAACTTATACAAGAGGCTTAGGGAATAAAAAAAAAATAGAGCATCGAGACGTCGTCCCCGCGCTGCTCATTGCAAGCCGCGCTTACAAAACATCAAACGCTCGAGCCGCGTAATCAAGAAATAATAGTCCTCGATTTACGTACATGCGCGTAATTCAAGGATAAAAGAAACTTTCGAACGTGAACCCGCAGAACCGCGGCCACAATGAAGCCGAAAGTCAGACCGCCGCCTCTCTCTCTCTCTCTCTCTCTCTCACTGTGTGCGTGGATGGAGCCGTAATCAGTAGCGCGATAATATAAAAGGCTGCGAGAGAGAGAGAGAGAGAGAGAGAGAGAGAAACAGAGGGGCAGAGAAAAAGAACGGCCGGGAGATAGAGAGACGGTGGAGAGAAAAAAGAATGGCTGGAGAGAGAGAGAGAGACAATTGTGTCCTCGTTAGCGCGCGCACACACACACACACGAGCGCGGAGAAAAGTGTCTGCCTCGAGTGTCTGCCCCCCGGGAATATTAATGAAAATATAGTTTGGCCAGATTGACTAAAAGCTTTCGGACGCTCGTGCTCTGTAATTTACTGCTTTTTATTGAATTTCGTTCTCGAGTTGCAAAACCTGAAATTGTAGGTGGCTGATATTTATTATTTACGACCAAACATCGTCGTCAGTTTTGGTTTCGTCAAAAAGTCGATAAAATGCTTTAGACAATCTGCAAATAGGAGTCTCCGACCGAAGTGTCATTTCTTCAGCGCGGCAGCAACAAGTGTCCCGTCGCGATACGGTAGCTTAACCCCGCCCCTCCGCCTCTCCCCGGCGAGATAGGTAAAAACAACATTACGCATCCTTAATCTCCCCCGCGACTCGGTGTGCCTCCGACTCTCCGGTTCCGCGTAAAATCCGAAAAGAAGTGCTGAAAGAAAGCCGGAGAGGAAGGAAGACAAACGGGCATCGAACACGCCTCCGCGTCCGCCTGGGCGAACGCAAATGCGCGCATCTCCTTTGGCTTCTGCTGGCGGAAAAAAAACAAGGCATTACCCGTCCTATTCCCGATTGGCCTCTCTCTCTCTCTCTCTCTCTCAACCCTTCCGCGGCGCCGATAGAAACGCGCGGGGCCGTTTTTCTCCGGCCCCCGACTTCCGGCGCTGGCTCCCTCGAGATTTAACGGTTCGCTCGGTCCCGCCGAGAGCGACCTCTTATCGGCCGAAGGAACGCGTGTTCCAGCCAGATAGACGCGCTCTTGCGCTGATAACGGACAAGGCGGCCCGTACTTCCCCCGAGTGGCACTGTCACGAATCGAACGAGGATGACGCGCCGCCTGTCTTCTCTCCTTTCAGACTTGCCGACGCACATAAGCGCGCACTACTAGGAATCGTGATGCTAACATAATCGCTTCTGCCGAAGTCCGATATTAGACGCGTCCTTTTCTCGGGCGGTTTGGCTTTTTGGAGAGAGAGAGAGAGAGAGAGAGAGAGAGAGAGTCGCGCGGATTATAGTTATGAAGTGTCGTAATTTAAGGCTAATAGCGTTCGCAAAAAGTTGCGTTAATGAAATTTTAATGAAAGGCTCGAAGTTGGCGCTGCGTTGTTTAAGAGCAAAGTTAATTAAATCCATCGCCTTTACGTCTCAATTACGAGACCATTTTCCGGAGCGGAGCAGAAAATTTCCATATAAAATCCCTGATTCGAAAAGACAAAAAGCCCCGGGGCGATACGTCTTGCATCTCGCGCGGCCGTAAACCGGCTAGAAAATGGCCAATTTCCCGCTGCACGGGAAGATCCTAAAAATCCCGGCCGCGCGCGCGCGCCACTAAAATCTTAATTAAAAGCGCGCAACACTTTACGGCCGGGGCCAATGGAGAGGAGGCAGCTCTCGTCTCCCGGCAGCGGCCGGGCCGTAAAGATGATTTGCCTCGACGTCAATCCCCGGGAGCTTAATGGGCGAACGAAAAATCCTTGGGAGGCACAGAGAGAGAGAGAGAGAGAGAGCCGCGCCGCTCGGCACAACGTGCATCGTGTGTCGATCGCGATAAAAGCGGCCCGCGCTCTCGGGCTCGTGAGATCGTATACGCGGAAAATCGGGCGCAAAAAATGCGCGAGCGCGACTCTTCTCCCCCTGCGGCGCGCGCACTACTCGCGCGTGCATGCATATATATATATGCGCACTCGTCCGGAGGCGTCGGCGAGCGAGCAAAAAATAATTGAATATTAAATTTATGATTTATTAAGGCCATTGTTTTCGAGAGCGCCGCCGCCGCCGAGCTTCTTTTTTTTTCCTCTTTTTATCGCGACAAAAAGATATTACCGCGCGCGCGAGGCGAGCGGCCGCCAGTACGTGTCCGTGTGTGTATACGTACGTATGTACGTACGTCGGGGGCTTCGTCAAATTACACGTCATTAAAAAGATTGGAGCGAATTAAGTGTATGTACACGGGCAGCCTAGGAAAGAAGCGCGCCGAGCCAATTGCTAGAAAACTTGAAAATAAGAAGACGAGTCGTAGTGTAATGCCCTTCGGCTCTGATCTTCTTAACTTGCCGGCTAATAGCGTGTAATTTGTTATATAAAATAATGCCGCGCCACTCAAGGTTATCATCATTTTCGTACGTGTTGTTGCACTCCCGTTTCCGAGACTAAATTTCACGCTAAATCCACAAAATCCATAACTGCCCTCGCATATTAAAACTCTGGGCCGAAAATTAAGCTCTATTTGTTTTAATAATGCACCTCTTTATTATACATGTACATAAAATTACAATGCGTTAGCTGCCAACAATAACGAAGGAGCCAAACAACGAATTTAGCGTTAAAGGAAAGAAAGAAAAAAATAAAACAGGTTTCCCTCGGGTCAATCGAAACTTGCCCGTCGTCGCGGCTTATATATACAAGAGGACGCGTACAAAGAGCCTCTCACAATATACGTTAAAAAGTCGGCCGTCTCATATCGGCCGACTCGGCTTGGCGTCTGCTCCGAGAGACAGGTGCAACGCGTACACGCGCGTTTATATTTAACCGCCTAACTTTGATACGGTCCCGAGGAGCGAGGTGCGTCTGCGCAACGCGCCTTCCATATGCCGACGAAAAGTCCGGAATTTCGTGGGAGGGAGAGAGGCCTGCCCCGGTAATTGGATCGACCGCAATTATATTTCGCGCGCTCGTTTAATTTGCGACCGCGTCGCCGCTCGATGCGCAATTGCGAGGCGCTCTCTGCTCTCTGTGCGTCGGCCTGCGGCGTCCTTAAGGGTCAGATTAGTTTGCACGAGCGGCGACGTCTCTGCTTTCGAGCGGAGGCGATAAAGTAAGCGCGGTTACACCACTCGGCGGAGATCAATATATCGAATTCGCGTAAAAATACCTTTGTCGTATCAAAAAAAATATCATCGGCCTTCGCCTCTGTCTTTCAACCCTCTGACAGAAAGGCACTGCAGGACGACTAAACGCGCATCAGATAAAAAAGCGCTTACACCTCTAATCCTCTAATAACCATCCCCTCGTCGAGTCCTCTCTCTCAATCAATAGAGCGTGATGGCACAACGACCTCTCCGCACGCGTCCGCCTCGCACTCAACCTGCCGATCGGGCCGGGGATAAAAGTCAAGCCGACGTGATTAATGCACCGAAATGAGCAGTCAACAGGTGCAGCGCGCCGGCAGTGACAATGCGCGCAACAGGTACGAAACGCCTTTGACAAAAGGCGGCGAAAAAGGGCTGCGATGTGAGCGGCTCTCCCTCTCTCTCTCTCTCTCTCTCTCCCTCTTCCGTACCGACTGGACTTTCGGGGAAAATAACATTACGTAAACCCGCCTGCGCTTGTATACCCAAGGGATTTTTTCGAGCGCCGGGCGGAATTTCATTAACCCCGGCTGGTTTTATTGAGCTCGCGGTACTGTTTGCCGAGAAAGAGAGAGAGAGAGAGAGAGCGGGGGCCAAATATTTGTCCGAATAACTGGCTTTATTAAGCTTTATTTTTCATTTAGCCGAGGATTCGACGGGTGCCGGCGGCGCAAACATGCAGGCTCCGAAATTGATTCGGGGATTCGCGCGGCGTTTTACGAGCGAGAGCTGCGCGCGCCAAAACTGCGCGCGGATCCGTATATATAAATAGACGCGGCCGGCGCGCGCGTCGCTCGGGGGGAGAGCCCGAAGGAAAAACGCTTCCAATAACTCGCGCCGCTCGCCGATGGACATCGCGCGGCCGCGAATTGACACACTCGCCGGGGAGCTCCGACGGTAAAGCGCTGCGCCTCGCGCCTCTGTTTTAAACGGGCCGAAGGAAGGAAGTCCGTTAGCGCTCGACTGCCCCATATGAGTCGAGGCGCCGCCGACGCCCGACTGTAATCTCCTTTTGCTTTACTTTCGCGCTCTCTCGCGATCGCGAGCCACGCGGTTGGGGATAAAAATGGTAGGCGCGCGCGCCGCTCGCGGGCATTTCGGCTTCTGGCGATGTTCGCCGAGGTCGATTTCAGCCGGAACGGAATTGCTTCTTCGCTGCGTTTAATTTATCCTTCTTAGCCGCTCTCGTTCCGAGAGGGAAATTTATATACGTTGGAAGCGTTGCCTTGTATGGTTCTAACAGTATATTCTCGTAAATTCCAATTTTTTTTCTTATTGTTCAAGTTTCTACGCGAAGCGCATTAATAAAACATTTTTCTTTCTTTACTTTCATCGGACAAACACGAACCTGGAGTATGACGGTTCTGCGTATATTCAACGAACGCTCCGAATTTTCTCAAAGTCTTGTTTCAAGCGTCGAAAGCGAAGGAGAATTTACGTTTTATAATTAGTCGAGAAAACAACGTAGGCAGACGCAACAAGTCAGCGATCGCTTATGGAAATTTATGTGGAGCGGCGGCGGGGTTAGGTGTTGTCTGACCCCAGCCGATCGGGTCATTGAGTGCCGCATTAGCATTTTTAAAATGGCTTCGATCCAATAAAATCGACTCTTGCAATCCTATTGCCCGGGGAGTCCTATCTGCATTATGCTAAGCGCCTCGTTTATGTGCACTCACCTTTTTATTAGACTGAATTTGAACGTTTTTCTATTTAAATTCGGCCGCGTAGTGTTTCTGAGTCTTAATTGTCATTAATAACAGCCGAGTCTTTGTACGGCTGCGTTTATTATTACTGATGGGAGATTAAAATTTAATGAAATTCACTTTAAATGCGATTCTACTTTCTGCCTTTGGGTTATATTTGTACCTATCGTTTCTTGGTAGTTTTATTTTTATTTCACTTTTTAAATAAAAAATTGCTAAAAACTAATTAGCAATCTGGAGACTTGAAAAATTTAACAATACGTTTTCGTCATTCCTATAAATTTGTCTCCGTACAATGAGCGCCCAAATTAACAAGTGCCACCGTCTCATAAATAAATCCGCTCTCTCCCCCTACTTTTTCGTGTCTTTTTTTTCGAGCGGCTCGGAATATAATTTCGCTCGCTTCGTTATGTACGAGGCTCCTCGTTCGTTCGTTCGCTCGCTCGCTCGCTACCATTGTTTCGCGATTTGAATTTCTCGAACGGTATAATCGCGTCTGACCCACGGAGGAGTTCATAATACCATTGGCCAATATAACACGCCGTAAGAAGACTGTCTTATATTTTTCCGCTCTTCCGCAATCAGCGCCGATCGCATTAACCGTCTAACGATCTATCCCGGGTAATTCGATTCCGCGTGTGTACGCTGGTCGAAAGAAAAGTCGGGATAAAATAGAAACTACATATCAGCTTCGCGAGTCGTAGCGCGAGCGTATAATAATGAGCACTTATCGCGGTCATAATTAAAAGCGACGTCGTCGTGTAGAGAAACCGCGAGACCACGCGGAGGGAAAAATGATATTGCGCCCGCCGATAACGATAAGCAGCCTATCGCCGCGGCGAACGCGCCGCGGAGATACGCGTTTCTCCGAAACGCCGTTTTATCGAGCAAAGGACTCGTTTAAAATTCAAACGTTCAACTCCATCGGCGCAGCTCAATAAGGCTAAGAAAACGGCCCTCTCGGTCAACGGTTCCTCCTCGAACCAGCACTGCGCGCGCTCGCAACGTCCCTCGGCTAATTACCGCAACTCGGCGCAAAAAGGGCACGGGTACTTGTTCGTTAAGTCAGTTTTCCCCCGTGCAAGAAGCTCGCGCTTCGCCGTAATATCTAATCCCCCCCCCTGTTGGTGACGCTTTTCGCCCGGCGCTCGCCGAGGCATGTCGGCCCTCTGCACCTGCTCGCGATGTATTCCTATTCGCGACCGATGCTATCGGGGCCCTCGCCTCGGCTAGGAGTACTACCTACCTATATACGCCGCGTATACTCGCAACCGCCCCTGCAAACGCGCACCTGACGCGCGCGCGGGCCCGCAAACTGCGCTCGGCTCCTCTGTCCGCGTGTGAGAATCGCCATTAAGCCGGCTTCTCACACACGCGAGCCCTCCTACTCCCGCGGCGGCGGCGGCGGCGGCGGCGGCGACGGCGGCGGGACACTCCTGTCTCGCTTTCGGCGCGTACACCTTGCAACCCCTTTAAAGCCCGGCCGTCGTCGCGCTCCGGCGATCCGCTCGCGCTCGCTCATCGAAAAAGCCCGCGGCCAACAAAGGGAATGTATCCCCCGCTTTCGCCGGATTATGAGGTGAGCCCGAGCCTCGGGATCGGTCGACGACTCCTTTTTTCGAGTTTTTCCAGAGGCTGGCTAATTGTAACCTGTTGCCGGGGAGGAAATGGCTCGTTTCGGCTTTTTCGCGGACAGCTACGAAAATTGCGATGATGGCCTCGCTGGCGAGATTGTGTATGTACCTTTGTCGAGCTGGTATTATACATACGCTCGCGGTCCTAATTTATCGTGCGATTTCTTGCTATTTCTTAGGTGGGGACTTTGGGCTCTATTGTGTTTGGACTGAGCGAACAGTTCTTTGTCTTCCGCGGCGGACACGTTAAGTTCATTAAGACCTACTCTAAAAATAGACGTGGATATTCCGCTAATACATTTTTCTTAATTCACTCAAAAATGGCTCCCATGATTAAAAAAAAAAAAAAAAAGAAAAGAAAAAAAAAGACTCCCCAACAATATGCTAATCGGCCCGTAATCTTGTACAAAAAAACTCCCATAATTTTCCCACAGCCCGAGGAAGGTGCGGGCATCGTTCGCCCCCCTCGCGCTTATAAAATACACATTATCTTAATAAGTCCGTCAAGTCCCTCCACAGGCCTCTCTTTTTTTTTTTCGCGCGAGATCAACGCACCTCGTTCTCTCGTTTTCTCATGTCACTAAAGCAGCATTCTTTCTCTCTGTTACAGATATTCCGGCGCAAGTGCCACCGCTTACGCCTGGAACCAACAAGAAGATGACCGAGGCCTTGAAGGCCTCCTTCGCATCGTGGGAAAAGGAACAAATTCGCCTGAACATAACCAAAGGTCAGTGCGACTCCTGCCTACGCTCGTATACGTATACATATATATATATATATATAGAGAGAGAGAGGAGCACACGCACATGCGGCTCCGTGCACAATGCAGCGAGACGCCGTCCATGCGAGTCCGAACAAAGCGGCCGCGGCCCGCATTATAATTTCGCATTATGCGCGAGCTCGGGAGGAGCGAGAGGTGGTGTGTGCGTGAGCCCCGCGCGCGAAAACTTCGAATTCCGAGCCGAGAGAGAGAGAGAGAGTAGCGATCGCGTAATTAAAAGCTCTCCGCCGCCGGTGCGTGCCGCCAGAAATCAGAGGAATTCTTTTATGGCGACACTTTTCAGACCTCGAATTCCGCGGCTCTTTTTCTCTCGGACATTCTTCGCTATTTGCCGCGTACATTAACTCGCTTTCGCAGCGTCTTGGCGCTGTTCGATGAAATCTCTTTGTACACCATGCGTCTCGCGCGTCGCGTCGTTCGCTGGTTGGCTAATTAACTTTTCACGACAAAGTTTCCTGGTATAAAAAAAAAGGCGAAACGCGCATTCATTAGAGCGGGAGCGATTTCAATTAAAATTCACGCAAATTGCATTAATCGCCCCCTCGGTCGGCGTTATCATCTCCCCGCCTCGCCGCGGTGTCCCCCCTCCGCACTCGGCGGCTTTTCCCGTCGCGTGTCCGATTCCGACGGGCCTGCGTACGCGCGCGCACGTCCAAAGGCACTCGCTCGCGTCGCGCCGCGCGCGATCGAGAGCGGAGCGTAAATAGCCACTTGTCGCGCACTTTCATCTGGCTCTCCGCGGCGAAAGAACCGAGTGTATTGCGCGTCTCTTTCGTATACTATATCACCGCGCGGTGTGCCGGAACGCCGGGCATCGCGCTCGGCGATACCAAGGTTCACGGAGGTCACACGGCCGGCCTGATCTCTGCCGGAGGGCCCCGCGCGCGGAGAGAGAGAGAGTGGCGTGCGAGAGAGAGAGCGAGAGAGGGCATTTAGACCGGAAGTATCGTCACAGCCGCCTGCCTCTGAATGCGCATACCGGATGTGTGGCATCGGCTCCCCATCAAGCGTACGAGCATTCACGAGCCTTCGGGAGAGAGAGAGAGAGAGAGAGAGAGCGTATTATAGAGACGCTCACGCGACGCGATTCGGTGGGTTCATCGTCATGTGTAAGAGGACCTGCCCGAGTAGGTAGTTTTCAAGGGAGAGCCGATGGATCCGATTAGATGCGCCGCCGCCGCCGCCGCCACCGCCGTTGTTTGTTCGTTAGGACGGGCGATCGCTGCCCAAGTTAAGATTCGCGGCGGCGATGCCATTTTTTCGATCGCACCGAGTATGCGCGTATACATTATACATGTGTGTGCTTTGTTTCCTCGCTTTCTTTGCTGCCACTGCTGCCCGTACAGCTCTCGGCTCTCGGTCACTCGGCTTTTTTTTTCCTCGGCCCGGCGTCTACTAATCACGAACTTTTCTCAATGAAGCAACGAGACTATTAAAACTTGTTGCCTCGTTGGGAAATGACTACAGGAAGTACGTCAATTAAGGCAACAAAAGGGATGTGGCTCTCTCTCTCTCTCTCTCCCTCGCGAAATCTCATCTTATAAAAATCCAGAGTACTATACATTCGAGGCTGCCCCCTAAGCTCGTTTTCTCAAGTCCATCAAAATGATTCGGTGCACAAAAGCACCGAAAAAAGCGGCGAGAGAGGCTCCTTAGGAGCGGGGCAAGGCGGGCAGCCCGGGTCACAAAAGAGTCTGTTAACAGAGCCAACAAGAATCAAGCCGAGCAAACACGGACGCGATCCTCAAATATCGGCGGCGCCGCCTTTGATCGTCGGCCGCGGCGCGCGACCGAGAGCTCTTTTCTCCCATTAGAAAACGAGCGGCTTCGCGCCCGGCTCGTCGCACCTTTCCTCTCCCTCCTCCCTCCTCTCTCTCTCTCTCTCTCTATTTGCCGTCCGTGATCGCGAGGCCTCTTACCTCCCCCGAGGACGAGGAGCGCGTTCATTCATGTGGCCGGGGTTTTTCGGCCATCGACGCGGCGTCGTCGTCGCCTCGGAGTCGGACTTCGAGGCCAATTTGCATTTTATTTGGATAATGGAGGTCCAGTTTTTTTTTTTTTTTTTTTCTGGAGGACTGTTTGATTTTATTGAGGAGGCCTGTTTCAATATTTTTTAAATGGGCACTTAAGTGCCTCGGCAATTATTGGCGAACTCGAAAAATAGATGATGTCGAACGGGCATTTCTTTCGTTGTCGATCAAACAAAATATGATCTTTTTTTTCCATCGAAGACAAATACGTTTTAAAAATCCGGAGGGTCAAAGGTATTCGCCAACGTCGATCAAAAACGCTCTTTGTCGAGGTTGCCTTTCGATAAATTTTCGTATCCTCCGCGACAATTATCAAATATTCCGAGACCAAGCAGGTGTCCAAAGCACAAGGCGGTGCAACATCTTTAGTCTTTTACCGCGAGCATCGGCTTTGCTTGTCAACGCTGTACATACATAAAGAGGCTTAGCTTCTTCGCCGTGATTGCGGAAACACGAGGAAAAGATAGGCCGCTCGGAGACAATGCGCTATAATGTCCCGAACGCGTCAACATGGGCGTGCGCGCTATGGTAGTCGCGCCTTCTCTCTCTCTCCCCCTCGCTCCTAGAGCTATTTTTTTTAAGCACACACACACAGCCCGAGCGTTGACTCTTGCTCTTTCATTCACTCGGTTTATCTGACATCACGGCTAGACACGGGTCTATTCCATTCTATTCTGGTTAAATTGTGCGTAATCCACCGAATGGAACACACATTTCGGGACAATGACTGCTTTTACGGCCCGAAGTTTTAATGTCTTGCGCGGCTCTGCCTGCTTAGCATATAGCTCGTGGCGCGCGACGAGAAAAACATTTTGTATCCTCAAGAGGATATTTTACCTTACATATATATATATATACACAGACGTTGAATAAAATTTCCGAAAATTTGCTCTTTCGTTCCAGATCCCCGACAGTGGTCGGAATTGGCGGTGGCGAACTGGATGCAATGGGCGATTGGCGAGTTCTCTCTGGAGGGAGTGGCCATGCAGCCCTGGCAGAACATGACCGGCAAGCAGATCTGCGCGATGGGCAAGGAGTCATTCCTCGCTCGTGCTCCGGATTTCATGGGCGACATCCTGTGGGAGCACCTCGAGATGCTTCAGAAAGGTGAGTAATAAACGTTCCGTCGAATATTCTTACAAAAAATATATAGTATCTCGAAATGAAAACGCCGGGGGGGAAATTCGTTGGGGGACAAAAAAAGGAAGGAGCGTAAGGTGCGTTAATCGCTCGTTTCTGTATCAATGAACGCGTCGAATACCTCCCGTCGAGGGGAACAAGTGAAACGCGTGGGTATAAGGAGGAAGAGGCAGTCGCAGAGCGAGTCCAGGAGAAAAAAAAAGTAGCGATGAGCGCGCGGCGTAAGAGAGGAAGCCATTGGGCGCCCCCGCTCGACAAAATACCCTCGAATAATAGGAAAAAGACTGGCGATGCACGCACAACATCCTGCTGTGACTCGGTGAAAATAGATCAGATTTCCGTAAAATCGCGATATCTCATCCTCGTCGCTGCAACAGGTAGCAGAGAGAGAGAGAGAGAGAGAGAGAGCGGTCGATCGGAGAATGGAGCGCGAAGCACAATGACGCGTACGAAACTCATTGAATCGGGGCGCCTCGGACTTTTTGTCCGCTCTCGCTCGAGATAGGCGGAAAAAAGACCGAGCGAAGAACACAAGAGCGCCATAGAAATCAGCTGGCAGTCCGGAAATGCCATCGGGAGCATAATGGCCCGGCCGATATATACACCCATTTCGCTGCCAAGTTACGGACGCGCGCTTACGCAAATGTCAGTGTGTGTGCGCGCGCGCGCGATGCCCTTTTTTTTCCCTCCTCGCGCGGAGGTATGAATGAGAGGAGAGCCTTGGGAGTTTACGGCCGTCCACATTGGAGTGCCTTCGACGAGCAGCCCCTGGCTCATTCACCAATTTTCTGACACGTTTTACCGTAGCACCACTCGAGAAGAGGACCCTTTTTTTCGTGCGATTTCGAGTATATACCGTTGCTCCGCTGACGGCTGGCGTTCGTTTAAACGTCCCTTGTTTTCCGAGGAAAACTCGCAATTTAGCGTGTTGACACTTTGATGAATGGCGTCGGCTCCTCACTCGGCGTTACGTAACTCGCTCGAAGGATGGGTATTTTGAGGCGGTTTGCATCATTGCTTTTGATTTATCCTGCGACTGCAACGCCGCCTTTCCCATATATAAACGAGAACAAGTGCACGCAAATTACGGCAGCCGAGGCAGAACAATGAGAAGCAGCGCAGAACTCTTAATCGGCCGGATCGCGTTCCGAATTTCGCAAAAGGTCGAAAGTCGGCGGGGGGGAGGACGATTCCGAGAGGAAGAGGATCGAAAAAAGCAGTCGCCTCGCCGGATCTGAAGAAAAGCAGGAAGCTCTCGACGTCGCTCCCCTCGAAAAAAAAAAAGAGCTCGATCGAGGATTAAAAAAAAAAGAGAAAAAAAAAACAGAAAAAGAGTAGCAGAGCGTTTCACGGTTTCTGCTCGCTCGCGAAAGGACAATTTCCAATCTTTGCCGCGGCGGCGTGCACGAAAGTGGTAATTGGAGTCCGCCGGCTGGCTTTTGCAACCGAGAGAGGCGAGAGATTCGGATCTCTTTGTTCCGAGGCATGCGAAACGCCCCGCTCGCGGCCGCGTACTGCGCGCGCGCTTATCTGGAGAGATGGGTTCATCAGAGCCGCCGCGCCGACACCGCCGCCCGCGATAAAATTCATATGTACATATTGCGCTCGATGCACCGCTTTTGTTGCTCTCCGCGGGGAGAAAAGCGTCGATTGCGATTTATATGCCTCTTCCCGCGAAACGATATACACTTTTATTGCCGAGTTTACGCTCTTTTTATAATCTAACAATCGCGGTAGTTATTGGGGTTAATTGTTTAAGTGGCTTAGTAATTTCGAGATATTATATTATAAGAATAACAACCCGTAATAATTAGTACCGGGAAAAGATTTTCCCGAAACGCCGCGGATACCCGTGAAAATGTCAACACGTGAAAATTTATCATTGCAGACGTTGACAACGAGAAAGCATCGCTGGAGAACGTCCCGGCCAACCTGTACGAGAGCGTCTGCGTTCCCGATCTTGGCGAGTTCCTCGGCTACCAAGCGGGCAGTGGCAGCAGCAACGGGCCCCCGTCCGCCTCGGACGCCGGAAAAACGACTCCCACTGCCTCCGCCGCTGGATCCGGCAACTCGACTCCGGTGGCCCAGCCGCCTCAGCCACCGAGTCAGACTGCGATCTCTGCAGCTTCCCCCGTTGCCGTGCCCATGGGACCCAGATCCTTCCATAACGAAGGTAAGTGTTGTTATTGAGGAATGTCGAAAATTAAGCCGTGGATTGCTGATTAGTTAACAATAAAACGAATGCCCACCCGACACTCCGACTCGGAGCCGAGAGCTAACATTATTAGCGCAAGAGTGGAGCGGGAGCATTAATTGATATAATTAACGAGATAAGCCGGAGCGGCGGCACAAAAAAGCTTGTTTACCGCGGCGAAGATAGCCACGCGACAGCTTGGCCGAGGCGATCTCCTCCCCCCGGCATCGGCTGTGCGGCCGCGGCGGCAGTCAGTGAAGCATCCCAATGAAGTGCTTCTCTCAAAAGTGTCGGCTCGGATCAGGCCGCAAAAGAGCGGCCAATTGAATTGTCTCCCATCTCCGTGACAAAAATCCCGTCGGCGTCGGGGCTCGTTTCCTCGATTGTAATGCAAACGAAAGCACATTGCGACTCGCTGCAGAGGTTTCTCATTGTTACGTCAAGCGGACTGCCTCCTCCTCCTCCTCCTCCTCTCCCTCGATAGCATCTATTCCGAGCGTCTCTGTGTGTGCGCAAGCGGCGACTCGAAGCGCGGCGCGCGTTGCGTTATGCCTCCCGGGCCCCTCATTATTACCCCCTCGCTCCCTCTCTCTCTCTCTCTCTCTCTTTCGGTGTATAGATATTCTGCGCGCCGCGCATTCCGACTCTCTTTCACTGTCGCTCGTCGCGCCTCTTATCGCTCTCTGCGAGAAGGCTTTGATTTTGAGCGACGAGCGGGAATTTTTTTGTGCCGTCCGGGGGCTACCTTTTGTTTCTCGGAGCAAAGGGTCATTACGAATACGCTGTTTTTTTTTATCCGAATTAACGGGCGATATAAATTTGAGCTAATGGACGCGGAGTCGAGTAAAATAGTACTTATAATCGTGAATATTTTATTCGAAGACAGAATAAAAGCTCGGCTGAGCGATTCTTTCTGTATATTAAAAAGTTGCTTAATTATTCAGGCTGCTTTAAGTAAGAATCGATTCATTTTATCTAGTCAATCAGCGTGCATTCTACGATAAATTCTGAATAACTTATGCGCCTCTTTCATTCTCTAAAGAGCTTGAATGGCGAAGAATTTTTCATTTTCGCCCCGGCAGACAGCACTTTGTCTCCCCCGATATAAAACAGTGTATATATTTTTTAAAGCAATACAAGTTTTTATACCTCTCCCCGATATATACCGAAACTTTGGTAATTGAATTTTTTTTTATTATGCCACCGGATAGCGCATCATAAAATCTCCCGTTTTACTGTCAATTGAGTAAAGCATAATTATTCCACTATACACTTAATAGCCGCGATCAATGAGCATGCATTTCCCAAACGTTAGAAAGGAACGCAGACAGGCCAAAGCCGTCCACGGAACGAGACCCCGTATCACAAAGTTCGAGGAACCGACGCGGCGGCGCCTCCGACTCGCGAAAAAGCGCGCATTAGCGTAAGTCGGCCGATTCGGCTAGAGGAGCAAACGAGGGGCCAATTACCGCGGTCAGAAAAAAAAAAAAGGCTTACGTCACGTTGGGCAGCAGTGACCGTGGACGCGAACGAGGGAAAGCCGCCGCCGCCGGGCCGAGAGTGGATCCACATCCACGCTTCGATGCGGACAATGGATGACGATTCGGTGCCCGTTCGTATATACACTCGGTAATTTTCCTCGCTCGCTTATATTTTCTTTTTATTTTTATATAGATTGTCAGCGGCGTCGATCTCCGTTGCGCCAGGGGAGTTTCGTCGCCGCGGATTGCAGGCCGCGATCGCGATAAACGCCGCCGCCGCCGCCGTCGCTGCCCGCGCTCTTTTGCGATGAATTAATAACGGATGGGCTGTATATACTTGGCTTGGTCAATCGTTGGGCAACCCCGCGGCTTTTAACGATCGGTTATATTATTTTGAGTGGCGTTTCGAAGCCCGGCAAGTATTACCGGAGTTTAGTATGCGCCGGAATCGCTCGTTATTAACCAGCCAAGTTTACCAAAATGTTTTTCCTTGGACACCTGCCGACTTAATAAAACCGAGGCGATAATACCGGAATAAAAAGCTGCTCATTATAATCCCGGCGAAATCGCGTACGCGTATATCCTTCGACTCGCGAGCGCCTCCCGAGTATATTACACGAGCGAGAGAGAGAGCTCTGGACGAGCGAGCGGGTCGCATAATAGATCTCGGTCGCTTATTCAATCCTCTCCCGTTCCACGTGTCTTCGTTTTGCCCACATAATAAGGACAATAGCAATTCCACGGGCAGCGGCGACGATAAGCGTATATCATACTTACGCGCGGCGAGACTCCCGATTCGCATTCGAAATATGTGCCTCGGCGCGACGAGGCGGCGACCCTCCGAGCCGATCACGTATGCCGATTTCTCGCCCCGAGGTTAGATTGTATGTACGATTTTAATAAGCCGAAAATATCGAGCCTCGAATGTATAGCTGGCCACGATTTTGATTGGTTCACAATTCTTGCAGTTAATTGTATTGTAAGCTACTCTCTTCTTGCGCGTAGGAGGATAATGCCGCGGCTTCTCCATGCATATTCAGAGTCGCGTGAGTCAGTCGTCGCATTATTATTTCAGATTCAATTTAGAACAATTAGAAGATTCACTGTTGTCTGCGCAGGCTTATAGTAGCGCCCTAAAAATAGCCGCTCGGCAGAGATCCACCCGCGGTGCTGCTCACAATTCACCTCGTATGTATAACCGGTGTGGCCCGGCAATCTCGCCGATCTCGAGCGTCAACAGCATCGACCCGGCAATATTAATCGTAACACATCGAGCCTCAGTCAACGCACCGACATAACGATCCGACAAGGTCAGCCGGGGTTGCGCTCGTAACTTCGCGACGTCACGTAGCGGATAAACAATATATACAGCCGAAGGGGCGGGAGGGGGAGGGAGTCTGGCCAAAAAAGGTGCGCGCCGTGACGCCACGCGCCGCGCGCTTTATGGACACACGGAGAAACGCACGCGCGACTGACGAACGCCGGCCGCTGCATTTTGATGATCCGATCGCCGAGCATTCCGACTCGCCGGCCAGAGACGTTTTAGCTCCGAGCCGATCGATCGCCCCTGCCGGGGAGCCAAGTTTTCGAGCCCGATTTTACATCATCGAGCTGCGGGATCCATTGAATTTAGCCTTCTCGAAGGGGCGGCTGAAAAGAGGTCATTGTACGCGCTGCCCTGGAAAATATTCTTTTCCATGGCAGTTAATTCGCCGTCATTTTATATTCAAGAAGGCCGATTCCGAGAAAGCGATTGTGCCGTCGGAGGCATTGTGCCGCGCTTTTGTGCGCGTCAAATTAATTTCTCATTCATTTCCCAAAACAAGCTCCTTAAAAAAAAAAAAAAAAAAAAAAACACACGAGTTAACGTCTTATCCGACACACCGGGCATCGATCGCGCCCTTACAAGTGCCTAGTACCTTCTTGGGAGCAGATTCGCGAGCATCTGGCCTCTTACAACAAAACGCAACCCCTAGAGGCCACTCGTCCGATCGGGTTCTCTCCCCCCGCGGGTGAAAGCTGCGCTCTCGCCCCCGGAGGAGGTTCCTCCGCTCGCGACGCGAAGACGTCGGGCAAGAAAAAGGGCGAGCGGCAGCGGCGGCAGCAGCAGCAGCAGATAATACGAGATCTCGTCTCGAAGGGGCGCAAGTCCGACAATGGCTGCTGCACTTTAGGGGGAGGAGCACTCGAGGAGGACTCTATCTGCCGGCGAGGCGAGAGACAGGTCCCCACCCCTCGACTTCCGGTTGTAACGCGAGAGCTTTCGGCCCTGCTTTCCGCGCTAACGACCGACTCTCTGCTTCTCTCTCTCTCTCTCTTTCTCTCTCTGTATATGTAGGGTAAAGCAGTGCGCATTATATATTTTCGTGCAGGCGAGTGTGGGTGCTGTACTTGAGCGTTACGTACCTCCTCCTCCTCCTCCCGCTGCGCTTCCCCTCCTACTCTTTTACGCTGCACGCGCTCGCCGCGAGTTTCTGAATGAACGTCCGTCTCTGTCTCTCTCTCTCGCTCTCTGTCCCGCTCGCTCGCTCACTCTCTCTCTCTCTCTCTCCATCCTTTTTCCCGAGAGGCATTGTCGCGCACCGCTCTTCTCGCCGGGATTTTACCTGCGCCTCGAGAGGAGTCTTCTCGCCGGTTAATTAGACGCAGCTCGTGCGGCTTAGCGCGCCTCACAATTGGCCGCGGGGTCTCAGTGTCATCAGGCCACTGTTCCGGATCAATTAAGGGAGCGACGAAAAAAGAGAACGAATCGTCGCTGTGAATCATCGTCGAAAATTTCGAGCCGAGCTCTCGGGAGTAGGTGTGGGTGCAAGGGCAATTTGAGCGAGCAGCCGCGCGTACTTACTCTAGATGAATCGAGCAGACGACCCGGCCTACGTATGAATGAAACCGACGAGCAGTTTTCTCTCTCACTCTCTGCCTTGTTGCGCACTCGGCCTTGAATCTCTCTCTCTCTCTCTCTCTACTTCGGGCTTCGACACCTTGTGCGTCTTTTGTCAGCGCGGCGACGCGGCGAATGCACCCCTTTCTTCTCGCGAGCTCACAATGCTGCTCTTTTTTCACGCAATTTGTATTCTTCATCGGAACGTTCGATCCTACGCGGCGATCGATGCCTTTTTTTTCATTCGAGTCTTTTCGCCGACGGTGGGAGGTCCGAGATGTCTTCTTTCGAAATTTGTCGGGACGAGGGAGAGGGGGGGGGGGGGGGGGGATTGAATTTTGAGCTTGAAAAAATAGATATTAAAAGAGCGACTTCCTTTGTAAATTGTTTGCTTTTCTCGGTGAAAAAATAGAAAATTTCGAAAAAAAAAAATCCTCCGAGAAATCAGGGACGATTGGTAGGCAGCTCGCCGCTCATTCCAGTAACACATTTCCATTTGATTTGCCTTTTTATCAGAAGGCAAAAATCTTCGTTCAATATTCAAACCCCATAACCCCTCCCGAGAAAGTGCCTCTAAAATTTTGAATTTGATATTCCGAAGATAGCCCTCCCCTAAAAATAAAGCAACGAAAGAGACAATGCGCCGTAAAATAGCTTCGTCGGCCAGTCCGCCACCCCCCGCGAAAAGAAGCCCTGGGAGCAGAGCGCGCGCACGTCGACTCCCGGTCTTACTCACGGATTCGCGCGCGCGCGACACACAAGAAAGCCGCGCCGCCTCACGTCCCATCTCCCGGCGAACGTCAGCGACGTCTTAATTTATCCAGATATAGCGAAAGGGCCGGCATTGTTCGGCGAAATTTCTTACGTACACTCGAGTAGTAGCGAGCGAGTGAACCAGCGGCGTATACACGAATAACGCGAGGAAGAGAGAGAGAGAGAGAGAGAGAGCGAGAGAGAAGGAGAGAGGGAAAGGAGAGGGGCGTTTCCGGCCTCTTCGGTATCACGTGCGAGCCACCGCACCGCCAACCCTCCACCTCGTCCCTCTCGACATCCGGTCTCCTCTCTCTCTCTCTCTCGCTCTCTGTCGCCGTTATGCCGGGGCCCCTCTCAAAAATAGGCTAGGCCCAAGCGTCGTGTATATGACGAAGAGCGCTCCTTCTTTTTCGATGCACGCACGCGCGTCTAAGAGAGAGAGAGAGAGGGAGCGTGCGTGGGCGACCACCTTATAGGCTCTCCGGAGAGAGTATTTTTTTTTCTATCGCTCGCGCGCTCGCCCGCCGAAAAATTGTTGCTTCCGCTATATCCTCCCTTTACTCCAGTTTCCAACGATCTTCTTACAGGCCTCTTTTTTACGAGCCGCTTCTTCATATTCTCGGGCCGTTTTTTCTTTTTTTTTTTTTTTTTTTCGAACGCGCCATGTGCTGCTGCATCCCCGGGATTTTCATTGATAATCAGGATGTTTGGCTCGATTGTAATGTTTCGTGGAAGTATCCGTTGAGCAAAAATGGGGAAAGCACGCGGGCGAGTACAAGTGTAAAAAGCTTTAAACCGATACTTGGCCGGCCCGGTGAAAAATCAAGGCTACCGGATGTTCCGAGAAAAAAAAAAAAATCGTAATTGAAAGATAATAAAATAGCTCGCGAACAAGAAATTCTGACACGATAATTATGTAGGTTAGAGGCGAGCTCCGAGTTTTAAATTGCCCCGATGAATCATTCGTCGAAATTAAGCGCGAAACGCGTAAATAAAAGCGCGCGGATTGATAAATTCTGGTCTCGAGAAATCGCCGCCTCGATTGCAGCCGACCCGAGAATCGCCTTTTGAAGCGAAAAAAACTTCAAGATTATTTCGTGCGAAATGAATGGTGTGCGGAATAATAAACATTGTAAACGCGCGACACCCAGATAAACCCGAGTGCGCTGAATGCACGAGATCGCACGCGGGTGCAATATATGCAAATTCATTCATCGATAGACTCGAATAATGCGAGCCGATCTAAAACCGTACAAAAGAGTAAACAGTTTTAAGCCAGCAGACCGAGAGGCCTAGAATAACATTGTCGACAGAATTTTTCGCATCGGTTAACAATGGGATAATAGTCCTACTGCCAGAGTTCTGCTTTGATTTTTCTGTACTTCTCACTGCTCTACATGAACCAGTGACGCATCAGAACTCAATAAAATTTAAGATGTATTACTCGAAAACCCCCGAGTACCCCGTTAAAATCCATAAAGAAGCAGTGTGACCATAACAGTCGCGCTTAAAGGAAGCACTCGTTCGGATAAAGAAGCGCAACAAGACAGCAGCGACAGCCAGGGGGG